>JASCZW010004885.1:0-25584 GCA_034211315.2 Aedes japonicus
CAGAGTCAAATATGCTGCCAAGTTGTAGCGTTGTTATAATTTTCATGACGTATTGTAATGCTCCATGCAATTCAGCTTAAAGTTTATCGAAAGTCTCATTGTTTTATGTCGCAATAAACTCATATTTGGTTTGATAAAAAAAACATAAACAGGAGAATTGAGGACAAGAAACGATTGAAGAATGTTAAAGATTGTATTTTTTGGTGGTTTCTAATTACAATAGTATGTTGCCCATGTTAATACCTAAAAACTGCACAACTGGTAAATAATTCGATCATTCAACTAGAATGTAACAAGGCATGACGGTGACAAGAAAACCCTAATTTCCGACCCGAAACAGCTTCGATTGTTGATAGATTGGGCATCGAAAGAATTTTTAATCTTACCGCGAGTGGAAATGCTAGTATTTCCACGAATGCACAAATTGGGATATTCGTAGTGCTTCCTTGCTGCTACAATAGTTGATGTTGATAATATTAGACCTAAAGACTTAACCTTAAAAAAGTGAGACACCAAAAAGTTATTGCCAATTTTTTTTTGTTTTTTCTTCATTTTCTTCAAACATTCAAGGAACAAACAACAACATTATGGACATGCGAGGTCTTGTGGAAGAAAAGCGAAAATCGATTGTGACCAAGTAGTGCACTGAAAAAGGATTGTCGCTAAGAAAATTAGCAAAGAAGAAGGTGTTGACCAGTTAGTTGATCTATTGTAGTATATCCCGTATCCTTTGTTTGGTGCATGTTGACGATATTTAAACCCTTTGAGGAGTGAGAGCACTCTTCAAAAGCGCCCCCCTTTATCAGTCAAAATCAGAGTCATTGCAAAGAAAACAAACTATGACTCCGATACTGACCTTGCATCAGAACACTAGTCATAACCAATTCAAACTATAGAACATCAAATAGACAATCAGAATTTACATCAATGAAGACTAACCATGTTTTACTTATTCTAAGCTCATCCTCGCACAATCGCATAACGAGTATTGTCACTTTTCATAAGACATAAAGCGTAATAAGGACTAAGATATGTTCCTTTGATTACAAAACAAATATGTTCCTAGATTGAATTAATTCGGACTACGGTTCGGTGTCAAGAAGGTGTTAGTGGCTGTGCGGTCCAAAATGCGATCAACCGGTTTGTTATGAATAACACATTGAAGGACTTACCCGGCCCTGGTAGAAAAACAGGTTTGAACAAACAAATTTACAAAGTTTTTGAAGGATAAAAGGAGATATCCATCAGAGATTGTGCAAAAAAGTGTGGAACGACGATTGCAATGGTCCAACGCGCAAAGGAGCGAAATTCCCTGAAGACGTACCGGAAACAAAGATGTCCGAAACGCAGCCAGATTCAGGCGGATTCCATGAAAACGCGGGCTCGGAAGCTGCACGACGACGTTTTGAGCAAAAATGACATGTGCATTATCATGGATGGCGAGACGTACGTCAAATTGGACTACAGGGCACTTCCAGGAGCATAGTTTTACACCGTGAAGCGTGGAACGAATGTTCCAAATTTGGAGAAATCGATTTTTGCGAAAAATTATGAAAAAAGGTGTTGGTTTGGCAAGCAATTTACCAGTGCGGTATGAAATCGACACCTTTTTTCACTACCGCAAATATGAACGCCAAAAGGTACCGGAAGGAATGCTTTCAGAAACGAATTCTGATACTAATCCGAAAATACAAAGGTTCGACACTGTTTGGGCCTGATTTGGCATCCTGCCACTATGCGCGTGCCATCTTGAACTGGTATGAAGAGAACAATGTCCAATTTGTGGAAAAGGCGATGAATCCTCCAAATTGTCCGCAAATAAGGTGTGAGATTATGGGCTTTGATGAAAGGAAAGCTGCGAAAGAAGGCTAAAGGAGCAGATGACATCATCAAATTTCAAAAAGACTGATAAACGTAAGCAAAACTACGATCTACGAAAAATCAAATGAATAGTGATGTAATGGGTTTTTTTCATGGTCAATAAACAATGTAAATGAATTTGAGTTGCAAAATAAATAAAACATATTTAAAATAGTAATTTTTAGGTGTACTCATAATTAACGATACAGTCCTTAGAACGAGTCATACTAATCGAGGACTTAGGAATTACGCTTGATTTATTGCTCTAAATTATTGTTTCACAAAGGCCAAACAGTGCCTATGCTGCTACCTAACAGTTTTGCCAAGGTGGCATTCCTTCTTGTCGGCGACTCGGGGATGAAACATGACCTCGCTGCTGGTGCTGCTGCTGACGTTGTACCTCGTGTGTTGGATGGTTCTGTTGCTAGCTGGACGGAATCGGTGTTAACTCATTTCTCTTGTTCGTAGCTGATTAGAATACGGGGTTACAGTTTGGGCCCCGTATCATGCCGTTCAGATTGATCGCATAGAACGAGTGCAAAAAAGCTTCATTAGATATGCAGCCCAAAGGCTTCCTTGGCAACATTGGCCTACTGCCGCCTTATGAACATCGCTGCACATTCATCAATCTATCAACTCTACGAAGCCGGCGGATAAATCTGCAACAACTTTTCGTGTTTGTCCTACTTGGAAATAACATTGACTGCTCCGAACTCTTGGCAAAACTCAATTTCAACGCTTCTTCAGGATCTATTCGGAGAACGCAATTACTTCGACGCTCTGTTCATTGTACACAGTACGGGCAGAATAACCCTTTTAATGTTTGTTGTGCATTGTTTAATAATGTGTACCACTTGTATGATTTTAATGTTAGCAAGAATACTTTTAAGTTAAAGATAAGAGATAGTTATTAAGTCAATGTCTGTGCGTTATATTTTATTCGAAGACATAAACAAATAAATAAATAAAAAGAGAAGTTTAACGCATTACTGCATTGATCTTCAAAACCTAACGTGAAGAGATTCCGTCAATCCTTTGAACAATGCTAGCTGTGCAATTCATGAAGATGATCGCTGTTTTACTCGTAACAGTCGGTAATATCGTTTTAGCACATGGGGATCTCTTCCGTTTGGATCATGAATTCAAACAAATCAAGTACGCAAGTTGACACGAATCATCATTTGAACAATGCCGGAAGTAGTCAAAGAATACTTTTCATTAGATGTCCGTATTATTGGTATGAACTATAATCAATTCCTGAAATGTCATCAAGCCGAAAACCATCCATTGTGTTTAATCAGTCAAATAAATTACTAATAATATCAGGGACCCAGTATCGGGGTGTCATTTTCGGAAACCGGCAAGAAAAGTCAATTCATCCTGGATTTGTCCTCATCATCTTCGTTCAATCACACACACAGAAAATAACTGGCTTTGTGTCGTGCTATCTTCAATTTAATGATCACCTCAGCGAGAAGAACTAAAAATAAGGCAGGCAGAACAAACAATCGGAATGGAATGGGGGAAGAGAAAAAGACCAAAACCCGAACAACACCGGAGATTGAGTGGAAAAAGGTACCTACCAATGAAAAATAACCGCTCTTAAGATGACGACGACGACGACGACGACGACGACGATCAAGCAGCGACACGGGAGCAGCAGCCGTGGAACGAGATTGACATTGTCGTTTTGTTAAATATTTTCGCAGCAGTCACACATCAGCACATTTTATTCCCTTCGTGTCGTCTGGACGCTGGACCGCTACATATCTGAAGAGCAGCAGTCAGCCATCATTCCTGGCCCTGGCCGGTACCTATACCTTCCTCATCTAGAAGACAGCAGTAGTGGTTGGTAGCTGTAGGTATGTGCGGACCACCTTAGGGTTGCAAAAAGCTGTGAAGTTGTCGCTCTGAACTGCATGTCAAACCAGGGACACGCTGCTGATGGAGAGTGAATTAAAACATGGCCACTCGTTGCATTTATAAGATCGGATCCAGAAATCCTGAGACGAGTTTAAGTGCTTCGCGAGATGTGACAAACCTGCTGCATTGCATTCATAAATGGTGCTGTTTGAGGGAAAGAGATGGCGAATGCTACTACCACTTGTTCCAACAAGCTATCAATGTCACGCCGGAGCAAATTATAGCATATAAACAAATAATAAACGCACCAAACGAGATTCGAGCAAAGCTGAGAGGGTCGCATTCTGCGTAACTCAAAGGATAGATCGTTGTCCTGAAGAAGATTCGCTCCGTGCGGTTGGTACATATGTAACGAATCCATCCGAAGGCTGTCTACGGCCATAAATAGATGGCGATAAATTTTCAAATTTAATTGAAGTGGGCTAGGGCTTTATTGCGATACCTAATTAGATGCATCCATAAAGTATTGCCAGTTCTATCTTTTTTCAACGGCGATCGTGGCGGATTAAGACCGATAATGTTCGTTTGGATTCTCGAGGGTTTTGTTGCCGTTCGTCGCCGGATTAAGTCTGACGATAATTCCGATTTCGGTAATAAATTGCAAATTTTCATGGAGATCATCAAAGCAAATTAAATGATCATAACTTTTTATGGCATTCGTCTGCTAGTTGCGCTTAGGTGTTCATTGCTTGGTTGAAATATTTGCGTTGAATTTGCGACTCGGAACGATAATTTAATGATGCGAAAAAAGAGTAATTAAACGATTAGTAAAGTTTAGACCTCTGTTTAAATTATATTTTAGAATCAGATCTGCTCAGGACACAATGTTTAATTCTGATTAAACCACCCACAGGTCGTTAACATGTGGGGAAATCCAGCCTTGTGAGAAAATTTGAAACCTATTCTTAGATTCTCCATATCTCATCAAAAAAGGGAATTCAATCACCAAAGAAGAATGATGCATAATTTATGATTATTACCATTTTTTTTATTTTTATTTTCGCTACTTCCTGTTCACACCTCTACAACTTAATCGCCAATGGTCGAATCGACGAGGTGAGTTCTCTTGTTTCCCCACCATGAATTGATGTTTTCAGTTTTCTTCCACAGCTTCGAATCTTCTGATGCTTTCACACAACATTATGCGCATTCCATCTGTGTTATCTTTCAATCAGCGTAATTCGAGACACTCGCGCCATTTTTCAAAGAGAGAAGTTCCCAAAACAGAAAGTTAACCAATTGCAGCAACGTCGGCGCGCACCTGTTTCGAAAAAAATCTAACACCGAAAGATGATCTCTTTGGCTGCGGATGGGAGGATGTTATCTGGAGCTCTGCATCTTGATCGGTGGGGTGAGCGATGGAATGATCGATTTTATGGTTGGTTCTTCTAATTAATGACTGTCACACAGTTGAGCCATGGACTCGTTTCTAATGTTTCTAACTGGTATGGGATGTCATTCAAAAGATTTCAACCGAAACTGTTGAGCAGTATGTGAGCGGCGATGGTATCCGCCTGTTTGTCAGTTCAAAACTTCAGACATGTCCCAAATCATTCTGAAATGGAAAGGCAAAATGTGGTAGAATAGGTAAATGGTCGTGATCATAAGTTCAATGCTCAGAAATTGCTTTAAATGGCACGGTCCATGGCATCACCGTACCTTTGCTTAAAAAAACCAAAAGAATTGAAACGATGAAGAGTATGAATAAATAATATTCTAAAATTGGCCTTTTTCTTTTTCAAGTTCAGTTAATACAGAAACAGGAAAAATACTCAGCAAAGCTTCCTTCTACCGAATGCAAATTGCCGGATATTTCATTTAAAACCTGCAGTAGAATTTGTACAGTCTTCTTGATCACTTTAGTCGCCGCAGATCGCCAGCTTGCCTTGAACTGTTTCGCGCTCACTACAGCTTTTTGAGTCTTCTTAAGGTTCCGCTTGACGGTGGCCCAATATTGTTCGATTGAGCGGAGCTCTGGCGTGTTGGGAGGGTTCTTGTCCTTGGGCACCACTTGAACAACATACCACTCCATGGCCTTTTTTTTTCGTTATGACAAGATGCCAAATCCGGCCAAAATAGAACGGAACAATTGTGTCGCTTGAGGAAATGCAGTAGACGTTTTTGTAGGCACTCGCTCAGATAAATTTACTGGTTGATGGTTCCGGTCGCAATGTAAACGTTGCTCTTCAAGCCACAGGTACAGATGGCCTGCCATACTAGATATTTCTTCGCGAACTTTGACAGTTTAATGTGCTAGAAAATATCTGTCACCTGCCGTATACAATTCCTGTCCAGGAAGCTGTTCAAAGTCTGCCTTGACGTAAGTTTCATCGTCCTGTACCACGCAATCAAACTTCGGCAGCATCATCGTGTACAACTTTCGCGATCGTGCTTTGGCCGACGTGTTTTGTTTATCGTCGCGATTTGGAGTCACCACTTTTTTGTAAGTCGACAGTCCAACTCGTTTTTTAGCTCTATCCACGGACGGAGAGTTTGGGGTTCTGCACGAAACAGTGGGTAATTCCTTTTGTCGTCGCTGTGGCGTCCGGCTATCGATTTTTCCCGGATACAGCTTTCCTGGCTGTCGACAAGCGATCACCGAACACTTTTAATACGTTGGTAACAGTTGATATAGACACATTCAAAAATTTCGCCAACTTAGCGTGAGAGTAGGTTGCTTGTCTTCCTTCGACGACATTTTGATAACTGAAGTTCTAATCTCAATATCATAAAAAAGGCATGATGCTACACGCACACATCTTCAAAATGAAGGGTGTGCACATTTTTTTAATGCACGATGAAAGCAAAGGCGTCAAGTTTAAGTCGACCAAATTTGGATTGCGATACCTTTTATATAAAGATGAATTTGCTGTCTCTCTGTTTGTCTGTCTGCTTGTCCGAAACTTATAGACTCGAAAACTACTAAACCGATTGGCATGAAAATGTGTATGCGGGGGTTCTAGGACCGGAAAAGTTTCTTATGAAGGTTTGAGACCCCTCGCACCTATGGAAAAAAGGGCTCCTTAACAAATGAAACACATCTTTCTGCATATCTCGAGAACAAATTGAGGAAATGGAACCAAATTAGGTATTTATGGGTTTTCAAAATAAAAAAAATGTTTCATGGTGGTTAGAGACCCCTCCTTATTCTGCAAAGAGGGCGCCTATGCAAATTAAACACAAATTCTCCAAAATTTGAGAACTAATCAAGCAAATGCAACCTTATTTGGCATGTGAAGGTTTAGAAGGCAAGAAATGTTTCTATGGTGGTTCAAGACCCCTCCCCTCTCTGGAAGGAGGGGGGGATGCTTCCATGCAAATGAATCACAAATTTCAACAAAACTCGAGAACTTATTAAGTAAATGGAACCAAACGTGGCATGGGGAGGTTTTTGATGGCAAGAAATGTTTGTATGGTAATTTGCGACCTCTCCTCTCTCTAGAAGAGGGACTACCCTACAAATGAATCACTGAGTTCACTGGAGGGAGGGGGGTTGACCAAATTCAAAAAAATGTATGGAGAAAAATCTACGAGGGGAGAGGGGGATCTTAGTTATTCAAAAATGTTGTTACGTGGTCAGGCCCTTATCATGAAAATTTAACCGATTGTAGGGCATGTAGGGGTTTTTATAGGCAGGATATTTTTCTATACTCGTTTTGGAAGAGGGGCTCTAATACAAATGAACTACAATAGACTAATTTTTGTATTTATTTTTCAAATGAATACATTTGAGTATGGAATTACATATGCAACGCAGCTATGTTAACAAAAACAAAAACAAAATTAAAAAAATAAAACTCTAACATCGAAGTCACATAGTAGCAAACGAAAATATTTTAACAAAACTCATACCGAAAAACAATCATAAACGCGCTAGTTCTATGAAATTTCTAGTACGAAATAAAACTTCGTGATTTTCAATTGATTCATGCACATTATTGAAGTATTTAAAAAATATTGAAAACAACAGTCAAAAATAAATTCATACGAACAAAATTTTTTTACAAAAATGAACAAAAGTTTAATTTTTAACAATATGTTCAGAAAAATAATTAAAACTTTACATCCACCCTGTATTGCATGAAGCTGTTAAATGTTAAAAATAATAAACAAAAACGAACCATCTGTGCACTATTCTGCTGGTGATGTAAATTTTTAAATCAATCTTTTAACGTTTTTCGTGGTGATGATCCATACGAACCATCGGCAAGATGTTCCATTCAATGCGGGATAGAGTTTGAGGCATATAATGTCTGGACGCTAAAAAACTGATCTATCTCGGAAACATGTAGACAGAATAAAAACGCTGAATACTCAAAATGAAGATCATTTATTGCACTTTAAAGGAAAAATAGCAAAACATTTTCCGACTTTGTTTCGAGGAAATCTCGGATTTTCCTTTGAATACCACTCATTATATTTTGTATTTGTGTTTGTTTTTGTAATCAGAATAATTCATCTGGCAATAAATAGTCTTAATGAATTAAAAATAAACTAATAAACTGATAAAACCATGTATCTATTAAAGCCCGATTCAAAGTAAATTTTGACGCATTCAAGTGATCATAATTCAAGAATTATACAACATACATGGTTGATCAAAACGTCATACAAAAGGGTATTTATTCAAACGATGTATTACAAGTTATTACATTTCACCGTTTCGAACGAACTGTCGCACTTTACTTGTGATCGATGCCATCATGATCTGCACAGTCGCTGGTGACACTGTACCGGCGAACTTATTCCACTTTAAATGCATTTGTTGTGCATTTGTTACATCTTTACCGCATCCTCGATGTTTTCGCTTGACAATTGCCCAATATTTTTCGATCGGTCTGAACTCAGGGCAATTCGGAGGATTTATCTCTTTGGCGACGAAATTAACATTGTTTGCAGCAAACCATTCTAGTACCTCCTCAGAGTAGCTGGCAGCTGACTAGATTCGACCAAAACATAACGTTGGTCTTATGTTGCGGAATGAGGAGTAAAATCCGCCTTTTCAGACACTCTTTAATGTAAACCTTCGACGTCACAACTGCAGATTCCTTGTCAAATCATTAGTTTCCGAGCAAACTAATGCAAAAACAAATTTATACCTGGAAAGGGACATCCCCATGACTAGCTGTCAGGTAAAATTTTCGTCTAGGGATTTGTTTATTATCCGTTTTGACATATCAACATCCATTAAAATACAGCCGTCATCCATATCGTCATCCATTAAAATACAGCCATAAAATTTTGTCAAAACTCGTTCGTATAGTAACCGGGCTCGTTTCAGGCCACTTAATTTTGGTTTCGGGGAGCGATTCGGATGTTTACTGGCACAAAAAGACTTATATCCTTCTCTTGAAAGGATTTTACACTCGGTGGAAAAGTTGGCATCGTATTTCTTTGCCAAATCACGTATGGAGACACCTGGATTGCCTTTCACGTTCCTCAACACCTTTCTCCTCAGCTCTTTGTCCCTAGTGCCACTTTTATGATAGATTCGCTGTGCTCTATCCACACTCAGAGTATCCTTGAAACGGTTGATTACAAGACATTTCGTTGACCGTGGGAATTTTAACACTTTTGCTATTTTTGAGGCATACCAATAAGGATTCTTCAAATGTTTGTACACAATTAATTTTTTTTCTCAAGTTCTTTGATCTGTAATTTCGAGATGCGCCGATCAATCGAGAAAAATAAAACATCAACAAATGCCTGTCAAGCGTTTTTCGTTCCAAGCACCAGGAACGCGGCGGTGTATTAAGCCGTGCGTCCAGATTTACTTTGAATAGAGCTTTAAAACTAGTTCAACACCGTTCGTATCCGATTAACGAAACGTCGGTTCATTAAACTCAAATAGCCCTTCGACTGCAGTAAACGCACGAAAACAGACTGAAATCGGTTCATTGTATCCAAACACAGTTCGGTGAAAACTTGGTTGCATCAACGTAGAGTTCCGTAAAGTTCTGTTCGGTACACGAATGTTCAACATAGAAAGTAGTTCAGGAGCATTCACCATTCAACAGTTAGGCAATGAAATGAGTACGTCGTTCCAGAGTGTCCAAACCTAGTAGTCGGCATCTATCAGGATACGGTGGCAAGTTGCCAGGATCTCACCACGGCAAGTTGTTTAGAGCCAAACGAATAAACCTCTTTTGAACTCGTTCGATGATGAGGCACCACGTTACCTGTTAAGGCTGCCAAACAACCGACGCGTTTTCCAAAATTGGACGGACAAGTGCACAGTGCAATGACTTCCAGCAGTGTGGGTCCGGAGAACCCTTTGCCATTTTGGCAGTAAAGCCCAACTGTCGAGTTGCTTTTGATGTAATCGCAGAACGGTGTAGTTTGAAGATCATTTGAACACCCAGATCTGTCACACTGGTCACTCTACTAAGAGTATTGCCGTCAATGTAGAGGTCAAACAGAATTGGATTTTCCATACGGTTAAACGTTATTACCAGACTTTTGTTCACGCTAAGTATCAGTTTGTTTCTCTGATACCACTCAGAAAATGAACTCAACAATGTTTGCAAAAGTAAGCAATCTTCTTGCGTGCGCACCACGATGTACAACTTTCAATCATCCGCAAAGATTACTTTGAAACCTTCGCTCAAAATCAGAGCGGCATCATTGAAAAAAACAAGATAAACAAAAGCGGTCCGTGATTGCTACCTTGTGAACTCCAGAATTGATAGAAAACGGACACTCTGTTGGCTAAATGAGCGGCCATTTTCATCCCTTCATTTCTTCTGCACCCCGAGTCACCTTTCCACTCTTCTTCAACTTCTGTTTAACAACTGCCCAACATTTCTCAATTAGGCTGAATTGAGGGCAGTTGGATGGATTGATGTCCAGAAATCCACCCCTTTTTCTCGATACCACTGTAGTACTACACTTCGGACATCACTTCGACCAGTGGGTTTGTAGACCTTTTTTCCGGGAAGTTGCCCATAATCCATCTTTAAGTTCGTAAGAACCTCATGGTTCAATTTCCCGGCACGTTTGATCACTAGATTCTACGTCAGTGTCCTATTTGGTTACTTACTGGCCCGAAAAGATCGAAATCTTTCTCGCAGATGACTTCTTTTGACGGTGCTTTGGCTGGCATTAAATTTCTTGGCGATAACATTATCCGAACAGCCCTGAGTTTTCCTTAATCGTTCATAATACCTTCAAACGCATCTTCCGATGCTTAGTTATATTTACTACGAAACTTGCTATGATACTGCAGATGTATAGTATTACGCTTACGCAAATGCTTGAACCCACGTCGGATTTTTGAATTGGGTGTTCAAAATTAATTTTCTGTTCGCGGCTTTGACCATGTTTCACCTCTCTCTTTGTGACAAAATGAATCGTGACGAAATCTTCATCACTGATATGACACTGCAAAACAAACTGCTGTCAAACCATTACAGATCTGACCACAAGGACCCTTGCAGTAAAATAAACAATGCGTCCAGATATTAAATGACTCAAGCTTTCAGTTAAGTGCGTTTTGCTAAATATGTACGACATTCCGAGGTTAACTCTGACCAGATAGATTGCATCTCCGCAAAAGAAAGGGACTCGGTTCGAAGAAATTTGTGGTTTCTCCAGAACAAGGACGTGAACTAGCACATCATCTTTTTGATTTAGAGGGAAGATTTTATGGTATAGCTTGTAGAACGGAGTAAAAAAAATATGACAGTGAAGTATAACCACTTCCACTCGCGACCAACGGTAACTTCGTTTTCTGAAGATCGCTGCCAAGAAATGTAAAAAGCAAGTAAGTCTACCAGAAGAACTGTTTACCAACAATGATTGTTTTTGTAAACAAAGCACCAAGGATGAAGATATTGTTTTCTGGCTGGACCTAACTTCGTGCCGTTACGCAAGGGTTACTATGGATTGATTGACCGCCCATAACATACCGTTTGTACTTAAGAAATACATTCCTCCTAACGTACCTCTGGAGCGGCCAATCGAGTCGTATAAGGCCATATCGTCCCAGTCAGTGTACGAAAATGGTTTCGAAGCCACCACAGCTCAACAACTCAAATCCCGTCTCATCAGATGTGCCAAAAAATTGAACCTAATTGTTTCACACCTCAAACGCACATTGTTTTGACTTGTGTAAATGCAATAAAGAATTGAATTTGCTAACTATTATCAAACGTGTTTCCTTGGACTGTATCGAAAATAAGTTATCCACATTATAATTAAAACCATATGAAAAAATGATGTTTATTCAAACAAATTAATCATTCTTTATTGTACGGGATTGAAGTTGAACATTGTGAAGTATTATTCTTTCAAGGATTTGCGAATTTTTGATCGAACACTTTTCATCAAGTTCCGTACAAGTATTTCATCCAATTTTTTGGACGCCTTAGCCCAAATTTGTTTGAACTCTTGCATATTCTAAGCTGCTTTACCAGCCTTTATGAAGACACAATCGCCCAATAGCGTTCGCTGGTTCGAAGCTGAGAGAAATTTGACGGCTGGATGTCTTTCTCAACGAAATCTATACCCTTTTCTGTGAGCCATTTGGGAGTTGTTTTACTAACGATCGTACTCGAAAAAGATGCAACCCTTTTTTTGTGTTTATTGCATGAGTAAAAATCGATGAAATTTTCAGTAAAACTATTTAATAGTGTAATTTCTACATTTGTAAAATTGAATTGCAGCAAGCCGTGCTTGGAAACTGATGTATTTTGTTTTTTTTTTCCTGCGTCCTTTTCGCAAAAATTAAAATCAAAAATATATTCATAATTCAACCCAAACGAACAGTGAAATCATAAAATCTCCACGTGTTTTGTATAAAATGTAGTGAATATAATCGATTCCTTCCATATATTTGTGATGGTCGGTAGTTTTGCCCCTTTTTTTGTATTTTGTGCTTGGTCTCCGCATCCGGAGGAAGAGTTAATATCAGCTGAGTTGTTTTTATTAGGGCTGTTAGTAATTATTGTGCTACGCGGGTATTAATGATTAATTCTTTTTCCGCTTTGTAGCAGTGTAGGAGTCGATATAGAGTCGCCTCAAAGTGAGAAATTTTGATTATTGGCAAAGTGTGGAGAGAAAAAAAAAAGAAAACTAGTGCACTGTAGAAAACGGCCATTTGCTGGTCAGAAGCAAAGAACGTAGCTATCGTGCATGCGTGCGTGAGTAGCTGGCATACAATTTCAGATGCACTCACCACGGGATGAAAAGATGGAGAGCTGTGATTTTTTTCTTCGTTCCACAATGATTGTGATTTTTTTAGTTAAATTTCTTCTCGGAATTATTTTCTTTTTCTATGATTTTCATTGTATTTCATTTGTGCGCGAAGTAATTATTGTATTGGGGCTGTTCCATTCAAAAAGGATGATGTGAAAATATTTGCCGAATAGTGTAGTGCTACTTCTGTAGAGACATAAATGCATCCTTTAGCATCACAGGGAAGCCGTCCAAATGAAGACTGTACATCAACAACAATTTCCGGTGAGATCTAACTGATTATATCTAAATTTGAACGATACTGCTAAATACGTGCCATCCTCAGAACAATAAGATTTGATGATGGATGTGTATGCACAATACTCATTTCCATTTGATGTTAGTATTGTGTCTACGGGGAGCTGGTTTTAAGTGAAAGTGACCTCGGAATGGACGTGAGTAACCAGGCATTCTAAAATGAGTCGCTGGAACCCAACAGAGCTATCACCCCCAACTCCCGGGCTAAAAAGGTTTATCGAGTCGACAACAGTTCGTTTAACTGCAAACATTTTTCTTCCATAAAAACACTACCGGACGGTGGGCGTTGGATTTTATACACACACACAATGTCGACATGTGCAACATTTCAGTGAAATCTGTCAATTGGTTATTGAGATGGCTTCCAAGCAAGAAGTGCTTTTGACGATTAGACCATGACCCGTGTCGTAAAATCGTTCAAGGAGACCCAGACTACTCAGCGGCGAGCTGGAAGTGGAAGAAAAGCGAAGATGACCAACCCGAGAACGCAAGGATGGTGAGGGATTACTTCAAGTGCAATCCGAACCATTTGATTCGGGACGTTGCAATGCAAAGTCAATTCTTCTGTCTGGTTCGTCCAGCAGACACTGAAGCTTTTGAGCACTCGAGTTTTGATGAAATACTATTTTCTACGCAAGAAAACGGCTGCCGAAACCAAAGCCAAGCTGAATAAGTATTTCCCAGACTCTGCTCCGTCGATTCAAACGATTCATAAATGGTTTGCTGATTTTCGTTGTGGCCGTACGAGCACCGTTGACGCACCGCGTTCTGGACGCCCAGGTCACTAGAACAGAGAACGTCGATAAAATCCATGATATAGTATTGGATGATCCAAAAGTGAAATTGAGAGGGATAGCTAAGGCTTTGGGCATTTCAATGGCACGAGTTGGCAAGATCATGCATTCCGTTTTGGGTATGAATAAGCTCTGCGCGCGATGGGTGCCGCGTTTGCTAACAATGGATCAAAAACGCATTCGTGTTACAATCTCTCAGGAGAATTTGTGCAAGTTTACACGCAATCCGATGGAGTTTGTGCGCCGGTTCATAACCATGGAAAAAATTTGGATTCATTACTACACACTGGAGTCATCGCAGCAGAAAAAACAGTGGGTTTCACCGGGTGAAAGTGCTCCCAGGCGCCCGAAAACGCAACAATCGGCGGGAAAGGTTATGGCCTCCGTGTTTTGGGATGCGCATCGAATATCTTGAAAAAGGTTAAACCATAACAGGCGCATACTATGCAGCGTTATTGGATTGTTTGAAGGATGAAGTCCAGAAAAAATGGTAGCATTTGAAGAGGAAAAGTGTGCTCTACCATCACGACAATGCGCCTGCTCATTCATCCTCAATTGCTCAAGCAAAATTGAATGTAATTCGATTTCAATTGGTTCCCCATCCACCGTATTCGCCAGGAATGGCCCCCAGTGACTTCTGTTTCTTCCCAAACCTGAAGAGATGGCTCACCGGTAAGCGATTTTACTCAAATGATGACCACATAGCTTAAACCGATGGCTATTTTGGAGGACTAATTTTTGATTCGCCCCAACTACAAAAACCAACATTTTAAAAAGGCCTAATTTGTTCACAAAAACCACAATAATTTTTGTTTGACATACGATAGAGACAATTTCAGTGCACCAAAAGTAACTTTGTTGTAACTTTTATTGTTTTAGAATCACTGGGAAGACAACTTTGCTGAAAAATTTTATATAAAAAAGTTACAGCAAAATAAATGATTTTTATAGGGACACCCTAAGATACGCGGTGAAAATGATTTTTATAGGGACACCCTAAGCTACGTGGTGAAAAGCTAAGTGAAAATGCTCTAATTCGGTCATATCAAAAGGTACAGCAAAATTTAACCACTAAAGTTGCTAGAAATTATTTATTGTACAACTTTTTTGAAGAATATATGCCTTTATATCTGCAAATGAAAAAGTTAGATTTTCGATTTCTCTGAAAATAAGAACCATCCTAGTTTTTATTCACGTCAAAAAAAAAAAAAGCGTGGAAGACAATTTTGCTCCAAAACTTCAAACTTAGGCTGAAAATGTATCTTTCCAGCTATATTCGCATTCTGGACCACTGTGGACTGGCACCAGCACCGGCCAAATATATAAAGAAGAATGCCTGCAAAAGTGCCTGCTGTCCTTTCTCCGGTCGTCCCACGAAGGTGACGCACTGTGTTGGCCGGATCTGGCATCGTGCCATTACGTGAAATCGGTGATGGAGTGGTACGAAGCCAACGATGAAAAAATTAGGGCGATTATGAAGGGAAAAGCACCGGAAGACAGGGAAGGTCTTCAAAAACGACAAGGATTTGAAGAAAGAGTGGATGAAAGTGTGTAATAAAGATAGCGCAAGTTTTGTACAGGCTTTACTTGGTAGCGTTAAGTCCAAGGTGCAGACATTTAGGCTAGGAGAAAAGATGGAATAAACCAACATAGCTATGATGTGTCTATTTATTCTCTGAGAGTTTCAAAAATATCCGACTCTTCTGAAAACATTTTGATCGATAGATTTCTCTATTGATGTTCCGGTGGAGTAAAATATGGTAGACGGATATGTAAATAATGGAACATATTGCTTTCCATACCAGCACTTTACGACCAAACTTCTCCACTTGATTCAACCTGTCTGCATTGCTCACATCCTCCTCTACGACGGCAGTGTAATATCGTAGGCCTGGCAGGGTTTTTGAGTCCTCTTTGACAAAGATCTCGTCGTTTATCAAAATACTCGCATCCGGTCGCTGTATAACTCGCGAATACAATTTCCAGACCTGTTACTAAGGAGTGTATCGAATATAAGCTATCCACATACATTTGCGCTGTACGCATGTATTTGTGATGGTTTTTCATGCTCTGAACACTGCATGCTGTGCGTTGGACTGTCAGCTTTCTTTTGTTTAATTGATTGTGCGGTTCAAATTCTGCGTTTTCAGAATATCGTGAAAATTAAGGTTCTGGACACATGGCTAAGTGAGAAGGGTATTACTATGCGAAAATTGGCGAAGCGGTTTGGAATTCATCATGCGAGTGTTAAAACCATCATTAATAAGTTTGGGGAACACTATTCTTTGGATGAGCTACCAGGAAGAGGCAGAAAACCCGGTTCTTCCAACCCAAAACTGGAGCAGAAAGTGGTATCTCTAATCATGAAGAACAAATCAATGTCAATACGTGATTTGGCCAAAAAAGCAGAAACGAGTGTCGGAATGATCCAGCGTATCAAGAGGCGAAACCACCTGAAGACCTACAAGAAGCAGAAAATCTCGAAACAAAGTGCACAACAGAAGAAGCGAGCAGCAACAAGGGCCCGGAAATTGTATTCGCGTCTTTTGCAGCGTCCGGATGCATGCATTTTGATGGACGATGAGACCTATGTAAAGGAGGACTCAAAAACCCTTCCCTTCCCTCGTTCAATAAAGGATAATTTTTTGTATGAATAAAATATCGGTTTTCAACATAATTTGAAAGAAAGTTTGTGGATAGCTTATTTTCGATACACTCCTTACTGTTCTATTCTGCGCTGTGTTTGACGATTTTCTGCTTCTTGTAGGTGTTTTAGGTTATTCCGTTTCTTTATACGATGAATCATTCCAACACTGGTTTTCACTTTATTGGCAAAATCACGTATCGACATTGATTTGTTATTTCGAATAAGAGCTATCACTTTCTGATCCCTTTCGGGATTAGAAGATCCGGATTGTCTGTCTCTTTCTGGCAGTTCATTTTACACTCGCGTGATAAATTCCAAAGCGCTTTGCGAATAGTTACACCCTTTTCACGTAGCCATGTGTCCAATTTTTACGTCTTTTTCAATGCGTGACATTTTGAAAACGAAGAATTTAAACCGCGCAACAAGTAAACAAAAGAATGATGACAGTCAAACGCACAGCTTGCTATGGTGAACACATTGAAACCATCACAAAAACACGCTCTCAGCGCAAATGAACGTGGATAACTTATTTTCGATACATTCCTTAGTTTCGCTACAAAAGACTCACCTGTTACACCTTTTAGAATACAATAGTGAAAACATTCGCTGGAGGACAATTTCCGGAGGCATTCTTCAAATTTAAATAAAGAAAAACCAGCAATACTTATTTTTTTTTCTTCCAACAATATTTTATTTGCATTTCACAGTATCTAGGTCAGGATTACAAATTTTTTCTCGGTTCAGGAAAACAATCAAAAAACGGACAAAACTCATAAAACCGATCGATGAGTTTCTATATCAGAGAGCAATTCATATCGTATAGATTGTATGAAGGATAGTTTTTACAACCAGATTTTTGCAGTTTTACTTTTGACTCTTAATCCTAATGATTAGAATGGGTTTCTTGTTTGATTATTCTTCCCAATTTGTTCCAGAGCTCTCCAGTGTTAGCAGATTGCACATTCTAGAACTGGATGTTGATCTTATTTTTTAGGGATGATTTTTGTTCGTTTTTTTTTAATTTTCTCATGCTTAATGTTAACAATCAGTTTATCCTACCAACTTTTTGGTAGCAAGGGGGGCTTGGGGTCTATAAATAGAAGTGTACATCTAATGAATGGCATAATTTCTTCCAAGTGTGTAATTGTATCGATCGTTTAGAATATCAAAATCGCAAACAATTTCCAAAAATAAGTGATATATTTTTTTTACGTACTTAGAAGTGGTATATCCTTTTTTCTAAATTTTTTCAATAGCCAGATTGGAAATAGCGATCTTTTGTGTTTGATTTTGCATCGATAATGTTGTTTTGTACTACTGTCCCTCATAATTACTGTGATGATTTTGCTTCTTCTCTGGGCTGAGTTATGTCACGATGAAAATGTTGAACGCAAGTGAAAATTACATCCTATAATGACACCTAGGGTTTTGATAATGTTGTTATTTTTTTTTCTCGGCGCCTGACGGCTCTCTATCTAATCATAAAGGTATAATTTATTGTTTTCGAATTCGTCACCAATAGAATGAATCGTAATTTTGAATCTATCTATTACAATGAACAGTACATCTTAGCATAACGGTACATAGTCATTTAAAATATATGTGAATCTTGTGTTCATTTTGCTTACATGCTAGAGAATAGCGTACACGGTTGCCGATGTTTCTGAAATGTCTAGAAACGTCGGATTTGAGATAAGTAACATCCAAAAAAATGTTTAGATTTTCGTTTTCCTTTTTAAGGCGAAAATCTCTCGCGTGAGCATTTGATGCATGATGGTTTTCACTGCAAAATTTTGTGCTGTTTGATTTGATCAACGCTTGTAAATTGACATCATTCTTCGGAGTTCGTTTGACTTTTTCATGATGTTGTGAGAGCCAATGTTCCGTATGCATGAATCACTCACATGCCGTTTTAATATTTTACTCGCGTTTCGCATTTGTTTTTTTTTGCTATGAAGTGACTTTGTATACTTTTTCTTCTTCTTAAGTTTCTTCTTTCACTGAAGCGAGCTTTTGTTCTGTTATGGTTTCACTATAGGCCGATTTTAAGAGCAAATTTTCTGTTGGAGCTCAAGCCTACACTACCGAGCTCTCTTGGGCTTCTTGCAATGTGTGTTTGTGTGTGTGTGTTTTTTTTTTGGCAGATGAGCATCACTTAGTGTCACTGATAAATGTTAGACGTTTAAGGCCATTTGAACCTGTAAATTTACCGCATCACTACTCCCCTCTCGCTCTCTCCAGCAGTGTGTTCTATATATTCCCTAACTACTAACAATAGTGGCAACTGTCACGTTGCAAAACATAAATAATTGTCACACTTGGTTTCCCTTGCGTTTCGTTCTCACATTTTGTTTTGAAATCCATCGTCCCTTTTTTTACTACTTGCACTACAAAAAGGAAAAAAAAATATATGTCAGGTCCTGATTTACTTGTTTCGTATGAATGCACCAACTGGTTTCTTCTTTGTAGCATTTCTTTGCACCTTTGATTTCCAGGCAAGCCAATCTGGCAACACTGCCCGTTCTACGCGTTGAGTTTTTCTTTTGTTGTTGACAGATTGATTCGGCAATTCTGCACAAATGGGTGATGTGTTTGCGAAAATCGTGCGAAAGGTGTAGAATGAGCGAACTGAAAATAAATCATTCAAAACAGACGAACAGCGGAGGAAAACAAAAGGAAGGAGAAAAAAAGAAAACAGCTAAAGAATGTTTGTGGAATGTATGTTTTATTCTTTTTTTTATTATTGAAAATTCGTTCCTTACAGGTAGGAAATTATTCACTATCATTAGAAGTTAGAAGAATAAATACAGCGTCGATTTTAATTTTTTATTTTGATGAATTTTGGGGCGAGATGTGTGATAACAAACAAAATAATTCTTGGAACAAAAGAAATGCGATAAAAGATAACAAAAATTCGTGTGTTATTTGGCAAATAAAAAAGAAACATTAATTTGAATAAGTTTTTCTTTCCGTCGAAAATTTCTCTCAACGTTTGCTTAACGACTATTGTTAATTAATTAAAGCCTTTTCGTTCCTTACTGTGTTATGTTTTGTTTCGAAAGTCAGATGATAGTTTCGTTTCCTAGTTTTTATTTTTTTTTATTTTCAATAAATTTCCATTCTCGCTTAAAGTGACTTTCCTGTTTCGTAGTGTTAAATAATGTGTGTTCTTCACTGGTCTATTGTGGTTATCGTAAACATGAGAGTTTCCTCCCGTCTTAACCTAAAAGCACTCGGACTAGCACTGAAAAAAAAACTTAATGTTTACCCTCCCTCGCAAGGGAGATCGCGTCCTAACAAATCGGTGGAATCTCATTGCTGTTTCGATGTATGGCAAGCTAAACGAAAAATAAAAATGCTTAAATAATACAACTTGTTCAACTGCGGAGAATTTGCTAATGGCACTGGCAGAACCTGGGGAAGAGTTTTCTTTCCTCGTTTTGAAATATACAACTGTGCTTTTCTGTTTCGAAGGCAACTAGAAAATGAAATATCTTATTATGGCAGCACTTTCTTGTGTGCGATTTGCTCAGCTCTGGTTTGTACACTGAAAAAAATATAAAATATCTAAAACGAAAGCTACTAGGAAACTTGCAACTTGCGACAGAACCAAATCGAGGAGAAAAATGACAACCACAATTGTCACATTTTGCTGCATTCCGTTGATTTGTTTGTTTGTTTTCTGTTATGGGTCAGTTACTATTCTATACATATTTCTTTCATTTAGGATGAAAAGAAAAAAAGATCCGCTAACTACAGCTTCATCGTTACATTTTACCGTTTTAGTACATTTGTTTTAGTACAGTTTGTATTCTTTATAAGAAATTTCCTACTTCTCTTTCTCTATCTCTCTTTCGTGTGATTTCCATATTCCAAGCAAATATGTACGTGTGTTACACTTGTGCATAGATGGGAAGAGAGATCACAACATAAATTTCACTTAATTTAAGTTTCATTTTTCTTGAGTGTAGCAATTCAATCTCTTTTGCTATTTTTTTTTCTTTCATTTAGTACGGAACGGATAGTAGTTTTACTAACAGTGTGTTTCGGGTGCTTGCTGTCTGTTCAGAGCTTTGTTGTTTTGTTATCTTCCCTATCCCAAAACGACAGACGACACGAGACCCGTTTGTTGGCTATGCTCTGCGCTCGGTTTAAAAAAAATAGAACTTTTGCGTGCGCACTTTCAACTTTCAACCGGTTTTAAATTCTTCGTTTTCCCTCATTTTACAGTACTAACATTTTCCCTTATTAAAAGTCTATTTTTTCGTTCTCTTTTACATATAAATTGAGATCACAGTGTTTAGAGATAAAATTGTAGTAAAGAACAATTTTTGTTTTTGTTTTCATTTTCTTTTGCGAAAATCTCGTATTTTTTTCGATTTTCTAGAGCGCGCGGGGGACGATTGTGCGTGGAGAAGACAGATAGTGGGTGTGTATTTTTTTTTTTGATGATTGTGTGTGTGTGTTCGTGTGAACCGAAATCAAAGTACAACACATACATTTTCGATTGAATGGATGATTTAGGTGCATATGTCGAACATCTAAAATTGCCTGTTTTTGAAAATTGGCGTGCACCGGAATTGATCTCTTTTTTTGAATTGTTCTGTAGAAAAAAACATTCAACATTTAAGTATTTGTGAGTGCATGGAATTCTGTACGTGGCAAATTGGAAAACATCAACAAGTTGCACTGTAGATTTTTTTTTGTTTTCTGTTATCGTGAGCGGTATTTTTTAACCTGAATTTTTAGGCAGACCCGAGGTCCATTTTCTTCTCCGTTTTCATGTATGTGTGTCTGTGACATTTTGCGCGTTGAATGCCGTCGAGTGACATTTTGCGCATTGAATGATTGCCTGTGATCGAATTCTAAATCCAACGAGAATGCTTTGGCACCTTTTGATTTTATCTTCTTCTTCGGATGGAAGCGGAAAGAAGCTGTCTTTCGCTACCTACTCAACCAGGAGAACGATTACAATCGGCTGCTCGGAAGCAGTTGCGACATCGTTTTCCCTATTGTTGCTGGCAATAACACTTACGTTGGATGGTTGTGGTGGTTGCGGTGGCAGCAGCGGGGGTGGCGAAGGATGTCTACAGGATTCCTCACCAACGTCGACGTCTTCGTCGACATCGTCGACCACGGAAGGAGTGTCTTCGCCGTCGGCAATCGAGTCCAGCGGTGCGCGACGACGATGAGATGACGTCGTTCCGCTGGAACCGGGTCGAGCCGCCGGAGCCGTTTCGATGTAGCCCATGAACGGATCGTCGTGCACTAGCTCTATCTGGGGATCATTCAAACGCATAACGTCTATCGACGAAAGTTCGGTCTACAAGCTGGCCGCACTGGAGGAAGACACAATCGGAATACCGCTGATGTCGTCATGCAGAAGATGGTGTGAGTGAAGACTGGCTGGATGGTGATGGTGGTGGTGTTGCTGCTGGGCAACCGACAGGTGATGGTGCTGTTGTTGCTGCTGCTGCTGCTGTTGTTGCTGTTGTTGCTGTTGTTGTTGCTGATGTTGGTGATGACTACTGCTACTATTGTTGTTGTTGTTGTTGCTATTATTTGCACTGCTGCTTCCGTGGCTGTTCTTTTCTTTCTTTATCCGCTGTTTCAGGTGAACCTTGGCGTGGCGTTTCTTCTCGTCCGACCGGGCAAACTTGCGGCCGCAGATATCGCAGGAGAAGGGTTTCTCACCGGTATGTGTCCGAATGTGGGTTGTAAGGTGGTCTGATCGGCTGAAGGATCGCATGCAAATCCGGCATTGGAACGGTTTCTGCCCGGTGTGGATTCTGATATGTCTGGTCAGTTCGTCCGATCGCGAGAATCGCCGATCGCAGTTTTCAACCGGGCAGGCATATGGCCGCTCGTGAACGGGAGTTTTGCTTGGACGATTGGGGTACTTTCGTGGTTTAACAGGGACTAGCTTCAATGGCATCGGGCACTGCTGATACACCTGATTGAGTATCTCGTGGCCTTTGCTGGTGGATGGATTATACTCGGCTAGCTGAACTGCATACTGAGCCTGCTGCTGGGGTGTCAACTGGCTAAGCTGGCTGACATCGGGGCACTGGGATGAGCTGAATGGTTCCTGTTTGGGAATAATGCCCGTTGAAGAGGACGATGAAGGTCCGGGGATGACTACATTGTGCTGAGGACTTCCGTATTCGACGGGTGAGTCTAGCCATTGATATTTAGGAGTTTGACCCATGCCCAAAGCTTGACTGCGAGAGTACTGGTGCATTTCTTGGGCTTGCTGTTGTTGAGCTTGCATGTCCAGAGAAGGTACGCAACTGGCATAGCTAGGTGGTTGCTTAAGGATAATACTGGGACAGTCCATATTCAGACCAAGTAGTTCTACCTGTTGATGACTTCGTTCGTCTGTGCTGTAGTGATGGGAAGGGTGCTGATGATGTCCCGCTGGAGACGGGGTTTGAGCAGCGGACTGTTGACTTACGGCAAAGTGAGCTTGAGCAGAACTCTGAGGTCCGGGTCCGAGCAGACCGAACATCGGTGGTTGAAATAGACTCTTATCGGGGCTGGGAAGACCCCATCCACTCAGTCCAGACGTCGGAGACATCTGTCCGGACATGATCGAGAGCTGCGAACCAGTTGCCGTCTGCAGTCCCATGCCAGGACCGGCAGTAGTTGTGAAGATTCCCCGATAGGAGATCTTGCTCTCTTCGTGCTCCGTGGAGTGATCATGATGCATCTCCTGGCTGACACTGTTGCTGTGATGTGACGAAGACTGCGCCCCCGAGGGGTGATGTGAGGGGTACATTGCGTTGCTGCTGGTATTGCTAGCCTCTTCCTCGATGACTACCGATTGGGGGGTGCTGCGTTCCTGTTTCGTCGGACTGCACAGGCTTCCACACGGACTCGATACGGTTTGGGGTTCCAGCGAGAGATCGTCCGACTCGATGGATCCTGTTCGTTTGGGAAAAGGGGAAAAGAAGAAAACGAAAGTTTTTGTATCATATTGGTTGGGGTTCTAACCTGTTACATATTTAAATTTATAATTAAGACAAAGTGCCACCTATAAATTCCAATCGAAAGCTTAGCACAGAGTGGACGAGGGGTCATTTTTAATTTGACAGCATTCGAATTTCTGTTTCCGTTTTGTGCATAAAATTAAAATAAATTTAAATCTCACTCGGTGCATGATTTTTACGCCTTGTCTTTAGCTGGTTTTATTGATTTCGTTCGAATGTTTTTCCGCTTCGTTCCTGGTCGTCCAGAATCGTGGCTCTTGTTAGCATAACAGGGTAATAAAATCACTTCCTTCGGTTTCTAGAGCGAAGTGATGCTACCAGTTCTTCAATTAGTTGGATGTTAACATTTAATTGTTTGTGTACTTGGTAACATTTCGGTGTGGCGAAAGTTCCCCATAGAAAGCAAAAGTGAGTTTGCTGTGTTTTGAACAGGGCAGCCACGAACGCGCGCTAACCAGTCACTTCCTTCGTTTCAATTTAGAACCCAAACAGAGGGCAAAAAGTGCTTATTCACACTCTTCCGAGATAAGAGACTCACTGGAAGCAAGTTTGTTATGAAAGATGCTCTCCACTACTGCCTTTTATCATCGTCATTGTGTGCCACAGTTAACACAGTAGCAAACAGCTGGCAATCCAGGCGATACGCGATCTCGACAGACCTGCTGCGGACCTGATCGTGCGAGAGAGATGACGGTGGTGGACGAAGCGGGCAGTAGTGAAACGGCGATCCCAGAGAAAGATGATGGCAATGATGGCTACCGGGCGCAGGCAGCAGGCATAAATCAGTCGAATCGGTAATTAAAACCGGAGGGTTCTAATTAGGTTTCACGAGCGGTGCCATCATCATCGTTGTCGTGAAGATCAGGACCCGCTGTCTGGTTTGGTTTTGCGGTTGTAGTTTTGATCCACTACCGGACTATTTGGACTGTGAAATGATGACCGTGATTATGATGGTGAGGATGGTGTGAGTGTGTGTTTTTGTTATTCGCTGTTGTTGGATAATGAGGGGCAGAGTAGGTCAAAGTGAAGCGGTGCAAATATACGGTTTATTACGCAAAACGACGGCAAAGATGATGGGAAGTTTCGAGGATTGAGAGCTCATAGACTCAAGATTTCTATTCGGTTCGAAATGCTAGGAATGACATTTGCAGGGTAAGGTTCCGATCGTCATTTTGAAATGTGCAAGTTACGTCATCCAGAAGATCCAAGTCGAAAGGATACGTTGCATTCGCGTTTGCCTTTTTGAGATTTTCTGTCAAACTAATGGCAACGGAACGCTAGCGTGTCCATTGTTGGCAAGTCTAAAGTTGTTTTCCTCTCCGGCGCTCCCTGTAACGAGCAGCCTCTGAACAATTAAGCAACTGATTACTGTTGCAACTGCTTACTTATATTGGGTGTAATGTAAACGATCTATTTACAGTGTAAATATCAATAAATTGCCCGTACAGCATTGATTCAAATGTTGCATCATTGAAAGAAATAGTTAAATTTTGCTGTAGAAAGATATTTTTTTGTATCTTAGGGCATCTTCAATCGGTGGTCCAAATCGTGGATAGGATTTGGTTTTTAGATCAAACGCCAAAACATCGCTGCACCGGTGTTGTCAATTTTGTTTTATACCGGATCTATTTCACATCATTTTGAAACAGATATTTGTTTTGATCTATGCCTTGCAGCAGTTTGGAAGAAGAAAAATGCAGTTCCAAAACGCTAAACACTGCTTGATAATACCAATTCAGCGAGTAAAATTTCAGCTTTTGCGCCAAAAGTAGCCGTGTTTGATTCAGGGTGATACTGTTGCTCGCTTCATATGCTGATCATTAGCTCCAGTTGCTCCCGGTGCCTTTTCGAAAAAGCTGAGGGCATCCTCAACGGTGGT
>JASCZW010004886.1:0-166644 GCA_034211315.2 Aedes japonicus
TTAGCTTGTACACAGTTTGAAAGAAACAATTAATTTTCATGTAATCTAATGCATACAAGAGGAATGCTAGATTTGATAGAAATTTCTGGGGTATTTCGTGTGAATTAAAGCTGGATATCGCCTAAATCACGCCTATTGTATAAAATATTTCTAAAAATGTAGCATGGCTTATGAGAGATTGCACACAAGCTCGTTGTTTACAATTGCTTTTGTTTGGAATTAAAGAAGGGCAAATTTGCCGCGGTTGTAAAAATTCATTATTTTTTTCTGTGTACATCAAATAATAAATTTTACGGAAATGCTTCAACCCCTGCTAGAATGGTGAAATTTCAACTTAGACACAATGTTTGTACCCCATTTGAAAGGTCATGGACTCAAAAATGCATTGGTGGTAAAAAACTTTGGTTCCAGTAGCATTGGTCGCCGGGAATCTGCTGCAAAGGGAAGGAGGTTTTGATTTCGATGTGTGAACAGAAACGCATATTAAACATTCCAGACTAGTTTTAGAGAGTTTCCGTCTACGAATTTTCTTCTCAAACGGCTTTTTAACATTTTCGTAATAGTTCCAGTTTATGCCGCAGAGATGGCGCTGTAGTTTATCCTTGCTAAATGAAGCACTAGAGAGTTCCGTACTGGGCAAAGTTTCTCAGTGTGTCATTTTTCGTCTTTTGAGATTATCACATTAGTTCCAGATCTTGCCTCTAAGATGGAGGATTGGCAAAGATAGGCTGCCCTAGCAGAGGAAAATAACAAGGTGATATCATATAAGTAAGAAGTTCTGCTATCCCAGTTATCGTTTTGATATCCGCTGTTATCGCATAACAAATTTAGCTATCACCATCGACAAATTTTGTTATCATATGTTATGATTTCGAACACACTATTTTTTATGAACGTTATAATTTGAATTGTAAAACTGTAAATATTTCCAGCATATTTGAAAAGGAAATTTTGCTTTTAATCAAAATTTTTTTTTCAGTTATTAGCATGAGCATTCGATTTCAAATTGATAACATAATTTGTTACTCCTGCTTACAATTCAGGATTTGTTATCAAGTTGTTCGCAGTGATAACAAAATAAGTTATTATTATGATATTCAAGGGAGCATTTTTTGTTATTCAGTCTCGTTATTTTGGCTGCTTATTCAGTCTGAATGATAATATTCAAAGTGTCAAAAATGATAACCTGGTATTAAAACTTCGTTACTGAATTTGGTATAATCCTTTCTGCTGGCGCAGCGTGTCATCTCCTGTCGGTCTGATATGGAACTAATGTGTGATACTGGCAAACGTATTCATTCTAGTTACTCAACAAATTTGTCCAAGACGGCAATTCTCTAGAGCCTCATTTGGCAAAAATAGACTGCAGCGCCATCTTTGCGGTGCAATTTGGAACTAATCTGATAATGTCTAGTGACTACATTTTTCATTTTCATCAACTTAACCGAAGACGGTAACTCTCTTGAGCTTTATTTGACAAAGATAGCTTGCAGCGCCATCTCTTTGAAAAAATCTGGAACTGAATTCTGAAAATATCAAATTATTTCAAATGAGACTACAGTGCTCTGCAGCACGGTTTATAACCATTATGATAATATCAAAAACGATTCGTTACACATTGGAGAAACTTTGCAGAAGACGCCAATTCTCTACAATGACTCTGGGATGTATTATATGCGCATCTGTTAATACAGCCAAGTCTCAAAATTCCTTCTCTTTTGTAGTAGATTCGCGGGAACAATGTTACCGGAACCATTTTTGTCTGTTCCAATGCATTTTTGAGACCAGAATACAGTCATATGCAGAAACATTGACTCTAAGTTAAATTTAAAAATTCAACAAAGGTCAGAAATCCGGGTCAATATTGACCCTAAGGTCTTATGTGTCGCTTTTTTTTGTACAACCACCTTAACTGATAAACAAAATAATGCAAAAGCGAAGAATTCCGTGAAAAATTAAAAGTCAGAATATTTCAACCCGGTTGGTTTAAAAATAGAAAATAAAACCATAGCGTACATTGAAGTCAAACCATGGGTTAAATACTACGTGAGTAATAGTACGTTCGCACTAATGATTATATTACGTGATATAGAGTATCTTGATATCAGCAACTATACATCTAGTTTTTACTGAATATAATGTACATGTCATTTTAAATCAAGATACTCTATATCACGTAAAATAAGCTGTAGTGTGAACGTACTAGAGGATTTATTTTAATGATAATTTCATTGATACTTTTAATAATTTGGCGTTTGAAACAAGGACATGTTTTCGGTCATTAACTTATATGCAGCTATAATTAGAGAGTCATATATGTTTTTAGGAGTTTGATAAAAGATTATCTAGCTAGAAAAGTGAAACAGTGCACGCAAAAGAAAACCGCAGTCGAAACTACCATGTCGAGTGTTAAATTAGGCACAAACACCAACAATTTTCACCTGACTATAAATGCGTTTGATCTGACCATGCCTGCGATTTGATCAACCAGGTGGTGGTCGATGGCGTGAGGTCTGCCGGCGTAACCATGCAGCTGTTGAAGGTCATATCATATACGTAGTAAATTTGACTGAAATTTCATGGTAGTTTTGAACATGGGCATAGTCAGGTAAAATGGTAGTTTTGACCACAAGACTTTTTATCTGTGTGGCTGTGCTTCAATCAAGGCTAAACCTCTTGCGTCCAACTAACCTTAATCGATCTCAATAGGTTCTTTTTTTCTTCACCATATATCATCATCATTTATGATCTACATGCATGAAAAAGTGAAAAAAACCATTCACCGGATAATATTAGTAAATAATTATTTTAAAAGTTGTTCTAGACCTTCCAATAGTCCAGATCTCGATGTTCTATATGATCAACAAGGCTGTTTACGATGTCTCCAGTGTACTAATGGGTTGAATTAGACCCACAAAAAATCAAAACACTGTAATAGACTTGCTACGTTATTTCTCAGAATAATTCCTACGCGCTACTAGCAAAACCATCCTTGAGTTCATATCCTCGATGTTCTGTATGATCAACAACGCTATTTACGCTGTCTCAAGCGTTCTTATGAGTTGAATCAGCTCCACGAGACATCATAACACAGAATTAGACATGTTACAGTATTTCTAGAATACCTACGGTACTCCAAAATAGTATTTTTAGAATACCTACGGTATTCCAAACTAACCTTTAGTTGAAATTTTGATATTCTGCATGATCAACAAGGCCGTTTACGATGTCTCCACTGTACGTACGGGTGAGAAAAACTTCATGAGATATCATTACACCTTTTTAGACATATGACAGTGTTCTCAGAATGTCGACGTCAGTCCATACTATCCTTGAGTTCAGATCTCGATGTTGTAAGTGAATTCTGTATTATGACTATAATCGTGCAAAGATGTCCCATGGAGCTTAATCCACTCAAAAAAAAAAAACGATGAAGACCTCTTAAATTGCCTTTGCTGATCATGCAAAACACCAAGACCTGAAGCTCGAAGATATTTGTCAGTATAAGCATGTACGGTTCTGAGAATACTGTTATGTGTCTGGCAACGGTGTTAAGATTGTCTCTTGTAGCTTTTATGGTATCACCAGAAGTACGGCCAAAACACTCTAAACCTCCTTGTCGATTACGTATAGCATCAAGATCTGAACTCAAGGACACTTGGGATGGAAAGTGGAGATACCTGTGTCCATAACCAGACATGTTGGAAATTTTTATTAGTTAGAAGAAATAAGAAGAAAAATTATTTTCCATTTAATCTAACTACCTTTGCTTATCTTGACAGATACGCGTATTTCGTCTACAGGTACAGACTTCTTCAGTGTCTCGTAATTCATAATTGACAAGTCGACACTGAAGCGTTCCACAAAGAAGAAATTAAATGGACAATACTAATTTTTCTTCTAATTTCTAGTTACAGGCATTCAACTAAACAGCTCAAACCCTCTAGATTAGTTAGAAGAGTTATTTTTAAACATGCTTGTGGACCAAATTTCCTCTGTAATTCTAAAAGACAACTTTGACATCAAATTCTCAATATTGAGCCTTATCCTGAATAAAAATTCTCATAGATTTACAATTGAATATATTGTGTTCATAAGCACAAAATCTATAGTATGAGGCATTGTTCACAACTATAAGATGGCAATAGAAGTTATTGTTCGCACATTAGAATCCAACGATGAATCGAGACATCGACAATAGAAATGCAGGTTGTTATTGTATCTTGACTATAGAAAAAATCATTATTTTCCGAACAACTGAGTCAATTACTATAAATTGTATTGTTTCACAACCGTTGAAAATCCTAGCGTACGGAGTGATTTGTGGTGGGATCTACTGTGGAGCATGACAATATGCATTTTGATTCATCTGATTCATCTAGCGAACAACAATGAGTTGTGGCTTGAAAATTGATGTTAAAGTGTTATTTTATGTTATTGTATTAATTGTATGGTTATTTTGATCCGGGTTATGACCCATCCGTATTGAATCGGGGCTTCAACCAGGGCAACCCTTAAAAATCAACCAACTACTGAAATGAATTTGCATGGCAACGTATCTTTGTTTTATTGATCATGGTAACCGCCGAGTTTCAAGTACGCAGTCGTTTATGTTTTTTTTGGTCTTGCTTTAGTCCTCTTTGGGTGTAGCGTTTTGAGTATTTTTTGAGAAATAAAGTGTGGGTCAACGGAAGAACTTCTTTCAGTGTATGATTTAGCTGTCAGTGGATCCTTTCACCTTCGCGTCAACATGCATATTGTTTACTTTTAAATTGCAGTTTTGGAAATGGTGTCTCGACAACCGAGGCTGCGAATATTCGACAAGTTATTAGAAAATCCTAATCGTTCATTGAAAAAAATCGTAAATTCGGCCAACAAATTTCTACAAACCAACACGGATTAGAGGAAGCCAACCAAGCAGCCGAGATGAAGAACTCGCAACATGGATGCTCAACATGTCGATCAGAGATGTTGCAGCTAAGTTAACTGTGCTGGACATTAAAGTAAGATGTAGACTGAGGTCATTCAAAGCCTAGAGAAAACCTCGCTGAGCTGATAAAGGGCTTTTAAAAGCGAAAAGTCAGACCCGAAAACTATATGATTTGTTGTTAACCAAACATATTTGTTGCATCGTACAGGACGATAAAATATACGTGAAGACTGACTTCACAAATCCCTAGTAATACATTTTAAACTACAAAGAAGAGCGGAAGTCTAGAGTCTTAGTTTAAAAAACCGAAAATAGAAAAAATATGTGCGGTAAAATCAACTTACCATTGATCTCAACTGGGAATATCAACAGTGAAATCGACATCAAAGTGTGACCTCAAAAACGCTTTTTGCCACTTCTAGAGCAGCATTCTCAGAACGCCCTGTTTTGGACCGATTAGGCATCTTTCCGATGAAATGGTACGAAAAAAATAATGTTATTGTGGTTCCTCTTGACACTAATCTTCCAAACTGTCCAGAGCTTCGACCAATCGAGAAATTTTGGGCAATAACATAGGCTGATTGTCGGAAAACGTCCGGGTAGTCAAAAGGAGAAGCTTGTCCTTGATTTTAAAGAGCAAACCTCCTTGATGAGAAGTAAACCTTGATGTCAGGAGTCAATTCAAAGGTCCGAATGTTTGGGCATGAGAGTGAAATTTGAATCTTTTATTCCAAAAGTATGAAGGAATAACTAGAAATTAGAAGAAAAATGAGTATCTTCCATTTAATTCCAACTACCATTGCTTATCTTCGACAGATACGCGTATTTCGTCTACAATGTGCAGACTTCTTCAGTGTCTCGTACTAATAACTCGACTATATATGAAGGAATGTTAAGAAAAAGATTTGTTTGAATTTCTGTTAAACCTATAACGATTGATACAAAATTCATTTGATAGTAGAAAATTTTCCTGCTAAAGGGCACTTAATTTCAACTATTTGTTGCTCGTGAATTATCAACCCACCTGAGGAGCAACTCACCAATCGCACATGCCAGTCGTGTTTGTGTAAGCAATCAAAGCTTTGTCTTCTCTTTATTCACCAACGATAATGAGTTTCGCCACTTTCCGCTTCTTATCCTTTGCTTTGTGCGATTCAGTTTTGTATGTGAACAACTGATATGCATTGGAGGCTGTTATCCCTAAATTTTGTTCTTCTCTCTAATCTTCTGAGTTCTGATGCCGAGTTCTTAGGCATATATATCGATACTCTAACGTGAAGAAACACATACCTTAAGCTCATAAAAAAGCATAAATCTTCATCTAAAGGCCCAACGAAGTAATGGAGCTCGTTGTGCATATCAAGAAGTCTCTCTAGATATATTTTCAATTTCACTGAGTCTTGATCGCATGGCACGAAGGGACATGAAGAGTCGGAGGAAAGTTTCCGATAGGTTTATTTCTTTACCAAGCAGTTTTCTACATTTCCTGTGTTATTACTGGTTTCATTCTCCCCTACTGCATTAGTAGATGGCTTAACAAGTATTTTTATGTAGAAGGAGATGTTCGGTCATCACCATGAGGCACCAACAGTGAAAGTTCCGTCAGTGTACGGCAGGTTGGATATAAGAAGCAGGTGTTTGAAAAATGAGCGAAAGGCATGGGTCCAGTGGTACCTTGAACTATTGGACGTCATCTTTTGCCTAACATCCCACTGTGGGGTAGGTCGAGGCACGGACAAGTCCGCCACCTCAACAGGCAAAGACGCTTGGAAGGCGCCTGTTATGTACCACTGATGGCTTTGCGATTGTTATTCCAGCGATATATTGTGTGCACTCTGTTTTGATGCGCACATGGGAGAGGAACTCTCCCTTTTTTTTGGGTTTGTTTTGATTCGCAACGTCTGAGATCACTCAAGTATTTTTATGGACAATACTAATTTTTCTTCTCATTCCTAACTAAGAAAAGTTAGCCAGGTGAAAGGAAATTTGATGAGCTTTGATATGTAATTTATTGTAATTCGGTAACAATAGGTGAAAATTACTGTGAGTCTGTGACTTAGTACCAGTGTTCGAAAAAAAATATTCTCAAATTTCATTGTTTTGCTTATACGTTCATTGGTAGCAGTGCCTTTATATGAGATGCACGCTGTTCCTCTGGCCTCAGACCAGCAAATCCCATCATTTTCTTAATTTATCGGCTGCCTATTTTCATTTTTATCTGAATGCCAGTTTGAGGATGCTGGCCAGTTCTGACTCAAAACATTTTGTCATTGACCAAAGTAACATTTGCGAATACATGACGAAGGATGATGATATCAAACCTGACGGACCTGACTGAGGGGAAGCGAATTCAGCGATTTGTAAATTCAGTCGCACCAGCTATTTCCTATTATCGTGCCTGTGTTCTCAAATCATTGGTAGTATGAACTACGCAAAAGTTGTGCGTCACGCATAAGTCACACAACTCAAAATGTAAGGTGTGTAATGATAAAAACTGACAAAAACAGGTATATTTTTCAACTTTTGTTAGTAAATGTTCTTTGGCGATAAAAGTTTGCATTTTCAAAATAAATGGACAAAATGCCGATTTTTCATAAGCATTTTCACCGCCTGACGAAACTACCTACAGCATCAATCAGTAACCCATGAGTCAGCAGACAAATTTTGACAGCTCTATCGTCGAACTTAACCGTGATGGCAAAAGTGAAGCAACCTGTTAAAGAATTACACCCTTCGCCGCGTCGAAAATCTATTGACGCGGCACTTGCGGACGCCGCCCCCTGGTGATACGCGCGTTCCGGCATCTGTTAAACATCTTGCGCTATTAGACAAACAATCAGATTATGAAAGAAAAACGTCACTGACGGATATTGAGCGATGCGAAGTCTAAAGGATGCTGAAAGAGGAAGACCGAGGTGTGGCTAAGATTATCATGTGGCGTTGGCCGATGTTGGTTCAACCGACCAAACAATGAAAAGTACCTGGCGAACATGAACATATATGTCAGAAGAGAAGTCGAAAAGGCTTAGGAGCTGTGCAGCACGACGGTGGTGCTACAGAATAAGATGGTCAACTGATTTTCCGGATGAATCGTGACGTGGCGCAGGATGACGATATCTGATTCACCCCGGATGCACCGACGGTGGTTATTTACGCTGCATCTCCACTTAGCGAAGCAGCCTGAGTATTCAATTTCCGGCACACCGTCATCTGGCGGTGCCGTTGCAATACGACCTGAAGAGAAAAGATGCCGCGCTTCTTCTTCAAATTGATCGGCTGCATCTGGCGGAACTTTAGATATGGAAATGGGCGCGCTGGTGCTTGTGCTGAAAAAAAAACAATGAAAGCAGGCCACGCTATGTTGAAGACGCCGGTGTTCTGGCTGGATTCGGCGTCGGCCCACTACCAGCATCACGGGAGGATGAGCGTATTAATATCGATGGAACCCAGTGCCGCAGCAACTTTCCAACGTCTCAGCTGCTATAATTTTCGGTCAACTTCATAAGATCGACCGTAACAATTTTTTGTCGTGTAATACCGAGGAGGAATTGATAAATAAACGAAGAGAACTCAAAACATAAATACATAAAAGCCATGCTCGTGATGGCGAATGTTCCGGTTAACTGCCGGAAGGCCACCGCGCGACGTTAATTTTTTGTGCAAGCTTGAATCTTCCATGAAATTTACTGCGCAATATTCGTTCAGCTTTTTTATCATCATCCGGAAAGTCCATTTTTTAATGCAAACGTTATGTAAATGGTTTACTGAATTACCGAACAGTGATGACGTTATGAAGATTTTTGGATTTTGAAATGCAATGCGCAAAAATATCGTCGTGAATCCATTTCAAAAATCTTCTGTCCTTTCCAGGTTAAAAATGGATAATATGGACAAATACATTAAAAGAACAAAAATACTCAGCTTATTTGGTGTGTTGCAATTTTAACATGAACAACCTATAAAAACGTCTACTAGGTTAAAGAGTCGCGTTTTCATGCGAAATTTTCCACTGGGGTCAATTGCCAGAAAGATTGAGAACCACTGATCCAACTGATCTGTTATTTTTTGCCACCATCAAATGATATTACGTGAATTAAATTGTCCGAAAACCATCCAATCCGAACAGCATAATAAAATGATCGCACCTAGAAAAATAAAATTCCAGTTAGTTTTTCACCATCAGATTGAATGACAACATGTTTCAGCAACTGATTGTGGGCACAGCCAGGCTCGTTGCACTTCAACTAGCAGTGAAGTGTTTGCTCCGAAATCGACCACAATTCCAGTGCCAGTTCCAAAAACTACCGGTTTCGCTTCTCGTCCAGAGAAGTTAGTGTCTATACCGCCTACGGAAGCGTAGATCCAGCAAGTTGCTGTAACTCAAGGCCCTTCCCGGGGTCGGTACCAGCTCGTGTCAGCTGCGCGCACGTCCAATGGCAGAACGGAACGAAGAACTTCACGGTGAGTAAAATCGCTGATTTGAATACTTTTTCGATACAATAACCATTTTATTTTTCATCCTTCCTCTGGCGGTGATCGCAAATGCATTTTCACCATTTGGTTGGCCAGTTCAAGGTGGTTCGGAGCGCGAGTAACCCACCGAAGATACAATGCAAAATCTTAGCACGTACATGACTGCGATATCGAATTGTGTGTAGGTTATATAAACTTTAGTGTACTTTCGTCGAATCTGATGAGCGAAAACGCCGCTTTTCAAAATGCTTTGCGTGAACTGGATCTTATTATGCGGTTGATTGCGCAACAGGATCTGTTCATGGTGGTGCGGATTAGGCTTTAGATTCACGGTTGCTTATTCTTATGGTTTTGTTTTTGTTTTTTCAGTATTGTCAAACGTTTAATAAAAGTGAAAATGTCAATCTATGAGGACATTTTGATTCACCTGTCCGTACATGCATTATTTTCAGAAGGATCGATTCAAAGAGAAATAATGACATTAACATAAACAATAAATATTGATTTCAGCAGTTTATACCATAAATTTAGCTACAACAAATTATGCTCCGTAAGCGTGGCTAATAAAATTAGCTGAATACAGGTTGCTTAACCTTAACCCACCAAGCATTCATTTTCTCCTTCCTACATTCCATGAACTCTGGAAACAAAAGATAGAATATTTATATGATGGCATGGGGATTTCGTGAATGAGTGGCCATATTGCTTATTAGTTCGTTATCGACAATAGGGATCGCCGTTTTAAAACGGCGCTGGTGGTGTAGTAATATGCGTGGTCGGTTCTGGCATCAAGCCGTTAGGATTTTCTGAGACGAAGAATCTGTGACCACGTCATTGTATGCCTTTGCTTTACTTTTTGCACTGGACCGAGAAGTCCGAGAGGATCAAACAATTCATATAGCGCGATCCGTTTGGTAATTGTAGTTGAATCATTCCATTTGGGTAATCCACTTCAACGAATCATCCGTCGTAGTCTGCAATTTTAATTCTAGTAGATCGAATGGTAATAAATCATCCAATTAAAAATACTTGGACACTATCCTAGATGCTTCTGGATGTGTAGTGTCCCAATTCTAACAATTTTATGGAGATATCTTGTTGCCAAATAGGGAGCGCAAGAACACCCGTATGTCACAGTTGAAAACTGGAACTGTTCGTAGAGGTTCGGATGGAAAGTTTCGCCACATAATTTTGAGATATCGACAGTTTAGTTGGAAAAGTTGAATTTGTACCAGGGAAGCCGAAACCGTAAAGTAATTGAGACCAGATCATCTTGAACGACGGGACCGACCTTTAATCCGTCGTTGAGAGATAATTCAGCATCAGTAGCGGTATGCGTCAACACCGAAATTGATAGTTAGACCATCAGGTCTTCCGACGCAACACAGGCTAGGCCCCGCCCGAACGGCAGTGCTGGTGGTGAAAAAGGTAGAAATATGTTAACGTGATACTCTCGCTTTATTGAAGTCGCAGAGTCCACTGGACTTCCACGAGAAGTCACTGGGATTTGAAGATAACAGGATTGAGTAGCAGCAGGGTTCGTTTTGGTTGTACGATGCCGCGCGTCAAGGGAAGATTTGAAAATTAGGGAGCGATTTCCGGTTTGAAACCGGATTCAAACCGAGTGCAAGGTTGCCAGTTGGAGCCTCTCACTAAATGTGATAGTGTCCTTTTCATATGGGAAACCAGAGATGTTTTACAATGCTGGAAAGCTCGGTTTGGACCGATTCAAACCAACAGTAAGGATGTTATTGGGGCTCACTCACAGAGTGCGATAGTGGTATTTCATTCGGAAAAGAAGCGCATATCTATCTCAACGGCTGAGAGGCTAACTTGGACCGATCTACACCAACAGTACGGATGCCGCTGGAGTCACTTACAAAATGGGACAGTGGTTTATTTGTTCCAAGATAGGGCGGACCGACGAGCATGGTGAATCGATTACTGCTCAATGTACTCACCGACTATCTACCCGGCGAACCACGATTTCTCGTTGCTCACTCGATCCACTCGCTCAACGAACAATTGGCAACCGAAATAATGAGACAAAAACGTTACGCTCCTATAACAAAATATTTTCGGAACAGACGGTATCGGCCACAGACCGAGCCAACCAATTCAACCTACGTAACGCTAGACCTTTTAAAATGCGCGAAATCTTATTAATTGTGGGATTACCTGAACCGTATATTTTCTAGCTCTGCGGAAAGAGATGGCGATGTGGATCGCCTTTGCGTCACCGTTGGGGCTCGATGACGCGTGGATTCCATTCGGTTGCAGGTACACGAAACAAACACTGCTTCAGACATTCTTACACCATTGTATTTTAAAGTCCGTAATTTTAGGAGAAACACTTGTTTGCCGGCGCACGTTGCATTTATTCTCTTTAATCTAACCTTCTAAACAGTGCTGCGCGCAAATATGGGGTCTCACAGGATGCGCCTTCGACCTACGCGTAAGGGTTACTGCTGACTAAGGTTACCTGCCAACCACCTCGTTTAAAAACCCCAGCCCCAGCATCCCGAACACTCGCAGGTGAATTTTCCGACATCATCGGGTCGTCGCGAACCTCTCTCTGCAGCATCTCCATCGATCTGACGTCGATCGATCGTTATCTGCAATGTGGCTGGTGCTGCCAGCTGTGTCGGTCTGCTCGCCGTTTACTTCTGTTCAGGTCGCTGAACAATAGCCAAGTTCAACTTGCATCTGTCTGGCTGGTCAATAGCTGTACAAATATTGCCCAGCGGCAGACGGGATAAAATTGGGACGGTTAGGGTAGTCCTCCCAGACGTTAATAAAAGATACAATGGGTAAACAACGGCCTATCTTGCTCTGTGCGCTTTAGAGCGCTTTCTACCTCACGAGTCGTTCAGCCGCTCCAACTCCGCATGGCGTTCGGTCCAGTTTCTGGTACATTAATTCATCGTCATGACTAACTGAGGTATTATTACTTAAAAAGTTTTGAGAAATAGAAACATATTAGATACTATCTTCAAAATTTGGTAGAAGTAAATTATTTGTTGTCTGAAAAGAAATAAAATTAAAAACAGATCAGCCACAGCAGTAACTTCTTGGGAAACTTCGTTTGATGAATTTCACCGCGGAGCTCACTTCCTTCGTGGGGGAAGTAAAATACGAAGTGCCCTGACAGTCGCTGTCATCCAGGGTAAGCTAGGTCTCGTCGTCCATCACCACCGCCACGTTCCGATTCGCCCGGAAAATCGAGTTGACCATCTTACTCAGCCGCTGCCACTGCGTCATTGCCTGCAGCTCCGAAACCAGTGGACGCGACTTCCGCTGTTCCGTGTTCATCTTCCTCTTCAGGATCCTTTGGAGCTTCTTGTCGCTCACGGTCGTCGGACATCCGGAACCGGGTTTTCTTTCGATGCACTGATTGTTGTCTAATAGTGCCAAGATGTTGTAGATGCCGAAACGGGCGTATCCGGCGTCCACGAAGTGCCATGCGATGTCCGTTTTCGACGCGGCACATCTGAACGGAGTTGCTTCACTGTTTTTGCCATCACGGTTAGAGTTCGACTGATAGAGCTGTCAAACTTTGTCTGCTGACTCATGGGTTACTATTATAGTCACTATATTCATAGTCTGGCGGATACAACAACGGGAGCCAATTTGAACTGTCACTTGGCGAAGCCAATCGAGCATGTCTCAAGTAATTCATGTTAAGGGCCTAAATTCCATTTGTAATCAATGAATTTAAACATCGATTTCTCTTGAATCTTAAATCATTCTCGTAAAATGAAAGCAGCATTTGGTAGAAGAATGTTAGTTCTACCATATGGAGTAGCAGGATATGGTAGGATTTTCTTAATTCGTGAGTGTTAAAACCATCATTAATAAGTTTGGGGAACACTATTCTTTCAATGAACTACCAGGAAGAGGCAGAAAACCTGGTTCTTCCAACCCGAAACTGGAGCAGAAAGTTGTATCTCTAATCATGAAGAACAAATCAATGTCAATACGTGATTTGGCCAAAAAAGCAGGAACGAGTGTCGGAATGATCCAGCATATCAAGAGTCGAAACCACCTGAAGACTTACAAGAAGCAGAAAATCTCGAAACAAAGTGCAGAACAGAAGAAACGAGCAGCAACAAGGGCCCGGAAATTGTATTCGCGTCTTTTGCAGCGTCCGGATGCATGCGTTTTGATGGACGATGAGACCCATGTAAAGGAGGACTCAACAAACCCTTCCAGGTCCACAATACTTTACTGCCGTCGTTGGGGAGGATGTGAGCGATGCGTACAGGTCGATTCAAGTGGAGAAATTCGGTCGAAAGGTACTGGTATGGCAAGCAATATGTTCCTGTGGTTTGAAGTCAGCCATTTTTTACACTACCGGAACTATCCATGCGGAAATCTATCGATCTGAGTGTCTCCAGAAGAGATTGTTGCCTATATATAAGAAGCATAGTACACCTCCACTGTTTTGGCTGGATTTAGCGTCGGCTCACTATGCCAAAACCACTCTCAATTGGCTTGCGGAAAAGGGTATAGATTTCGTTGAGAAAAATATCAATCCACCAAATTGCCCTCAGCTTCGACCCATCGAACGTTACTGGGCAATCGTGAAGAGGGTCTTCAAGAAGACTGGTAAGGCAGCTGGAAACATGCAGGAGTTCAAAAAAATTTGGGCTCAAGCGTCCAAAAAATGCGATGCAACACTTGTCCGGAACTTGATGAAGAGCATTCGATCCAAAGTTCGGAAATTCGTGAAGGAATAACTTAAATTTCATCCGGTCTTCATTATGTTCAAGTTTAACCTCGTACAATAAAGGATCAATTTTTTGTATGAATAAAATATCGGTTTTCAACATAATTTGAAAGAAAGTTTGTGGATAGCTTATTTACGACACACTCCTTAGATTATGTAGATTGTGTTGCTTTTAGCTTTGTTGGAACTTGTGCCGGTCACCCAGCCCAAACACCAGCCCCTATATACCATTCACCTGAAGCCGACCACCCCGCATGAAAATCAATTAGTCACGGCATCATCAGCTCCCCTCCCCCCTCTAAGAATGCAATTTAAAAAGAACTTTCGATTCTGGACTCCGAATCAGTGTCCGCATACCGACGTTACTTCATTAAAACGACGCTATCCGAATGTGCGTCACTGCATCAGCAATGGGTCTTTCAGCTGAAGCCAACGTCAAATTGGTTGGGTCAACCAATCCATACAATTGGACTTAAACGCCACATTTTAATTACCAAGCCGGATCGACCAATCGCCAAATTGGAGTTTTCAATATTTGCGGTTAGTCGAACTGGCTTGTTCTCTTTTTGGAGGTGATCCCATCTGTTTTTCGTCTTCCTACAAAAAAAAAACAATTTAACAATATTAAACAAACTGCCTCAGGCTCAATTCCTCTTCCAAATACGGCGATAATTAATTTTATCAAGCGCGTAAAATTTCCTCTCGTTTAATTTCAACCTAAAGGAGGCGTAAACAACAAAGTTATATGCAATCATCCATACAACATACACCAATGTTTGTAATCTGTCATACAAAAGGCTAGATGCAGGCGTTATCTAACCTCAATTTACATGAAATATCCCATTAATTTCTACCAAATCTAGCATTCCATTTATATGCATTAGAAAACGCATAAAATTCAATGTTTCTTTTTATCTGTGTATCTTGCCTGAAATGAGAGCTTCTTACGATACGATAATTAATAATTTTCCCAAACAAAGGTTTCCACCGTCACCGCCGTCTTATTCAAGCCAGTGCTGCCAGAATACTTCAGATCAACTTATAAATCATACATGTTGAGGGAAGCTGATGCATTCTGAACAAACGCGAGTTTTATGATCAAATATGAGTGAAGTTGTCTTTTCGATTACTATAAATGCGTTTGATTTTATCATGCCTGCGATTTGATCAACCATGTTGCGGTTGATATCAATATGAGGTATGTCAAATATACTACAAACGTTGAATGTTTTACCACAAAAATAATAAATTTGAATGAAATTTTATGGTAGTTTTAAAGATAGGCATAATTGGATGAAATAATAGGTTTTACTACAAGATTTTTTCCTGTGTAGGAGCATGCGTTTCCAACCCATTGTTAAAGGCAGAAGGATTAACGCCATCAGTATGAATCAATTTCTCAACATTTTCTGTTAATTCTTCGTCGAACTTTTCGGCAGTACTATAATAAAATGCAAATGGTCATGCCAAATTTCAGCGTGTTTGTACTTCTTACAAAAGATTGTCAAGAGTACAATCTTCAGCTTCCTCTGTCTCGGTGCAGAAATCATTTGATTCAGATAAACTGTCATTCAGATCCTCTTCTTTAGTCTCCACGACTTTCGGATCCTTAATTGGCTTGGCTTCAGTTCGGTGAGGTGACGGGCTATTCCCAAGGGGTGAGTTGCTTAGAACAGTGTGCCAGACACGACGTAGAAAATCGCATGCCATAACGAAACATGTGTGGCACACATTCGACATTTGTACTTTTCGATAATATAACCTAGTAGCTCGGGAAAATTTACGTTGTAGGTTGTTGTGGTGTTGTTTTGATTTGTCTGTTTCGTCACGCGACAAACATAATTTTTAGAAAAAAATGATCAGAAGTGAACTTGTGCTTGGAATTTTCCACCAAATTGTCGTAATCACAATTTCGGGAGCTTCCTCATTACGAATAAGTCAGCGTTTTTTGGAAAATCCAGTGGCTGTAAAAAACTAAGAGAACCATTCGGTATTCGTGAATGAAACAAAACGTAATTCTTCAGCACCGGGAGCAACTTGAGGTAATTATCAGCATCCGAGGCGAGCAACACCACTTTCTATCCGGTACCATCATCACCCGCACCAAACACGGCCACTTTTTGGTACAAAAGCTGAAATTTGACTCATTTATTGGTGTTATCAAGCATCGTGTAGTGTTTTGAAACGGTATTTTTCTTGTTCCAAAGTGCTCCAAGAATAGACCAAAACTTATACCAGATTGAAAATGATGAAAATAGATCCGGTATAAAACAAAATCTACAACACCGGTGCAGCGATGTTTTTGCGTTTGGTCTAAAATATAACCCATCCACGATTTGGACCACCTTTGAAGATGCCCTAAGACCACCTAATGTCAGTCATCTTGGGTAAACTGATCCATACATAATGAAAGCATTCACTTATTCAAGAGTATCCGTGCTCAATGTCTTGTTCAATGTCAATTGACAATGATTTTTAACCAGTAACTTATTTAGGGATTATTGTTGCATCTAAAATGAATATTGCATCTGCTCCTAAATATTTGAAATCACCGACAAACAGGTTGAGTGGATGGGAACTTTTTGAACCTCAAGCAAAATATTTTGAAGAGATTCCATAATCATGGAAAATAGTACGAAATCCTATCATATCCTAAATTCTTCAATCAATGTGAGTTTTTGGGAAGATTAGATATTCACTCATAGATAAGATTATTCACAATGCTTGATAAACGTTTATCCACGTTATGCTGCAAACTATGTTTTATTGTTTCAAATGTTCAAAAAATGATGGTTTGTTGTGCCACAATGTTTATGTATTTATCACGCTGAATATTTGAATCACTCGTGATAAATTATTGCTTAAAGTTATTTCTTCAACAAGTTTCCTTCGAATAGGATAATGGGTGCACCAGTTCACATCCTTTCGACAAACAGCTTAAATTGCTTGAAAGACACCTGAGAAATTTTGCTTAACTAATTCGGGTCCTTTCTCTGTTGCCGTGGATCGTCTGTTTACTTTCCCTTGTTGTGGCTATGATGGTGGTGGTGATGGGACCACAGGGTCATCATAGGGCATCCTTTCTCCAAATGAGCCTTTAGTTGCTTGCACTCTTCAGTGTCGGTCCACGCCGAGGCAGGACATTGCTGAAAATCGATAGCAAAATGTCAACACCAACCGTAGTTGATCTTTTCCCAATTCAAACTCACCGTGAACATTGTCGAAGGTAAACAATCCATGAAGGATCCTGCGGCGGAGTTGCAACCGAGATTGTCCTTAGTCGTTGCCACGGAGGCTACTTTCTGGTAGCAAGTGTCAACGGTAGACTTGGCAACCGTTTGCCACTCGCTTGATGATCCTACGAGTGAAACCATCTTGGTAGTGGCTGCATCCTTGCTCAGAAGATCGTCGGTCATAATTCCACCTTCTTTTAACATGCATTGAGCCACACACTGGAATTTTGAGTGGAAAGGTGTAAGATTAAAGATTAAGATTTCATAACTCTCATCTTTACATTAAATCCTGGTGGTGGAGAGCCCGGTGTTGGTGGGCCACCTGATTTCGGGAACGAATGCTTGCAATTGTGCTTTGGCGGCATGAAATGAGGCATTTTACAGCATTCCTTCGGGTGCTTGTCGTTCGGCCGTTTGAAGCAGTCTGGATTCATTTCTAGTTCGCAGTAGACCTAAAAGAATATAAGGAAAGGTTAATAAAAACACTGGCTGGATTTACTGTTCAAAACAAAACCCCAAATTACCATAGCAACCAAGCCGACCACAGTAAGCAGCGCCAAATTGAACTTCATTTTGCCAGTGAGGTTATTCGATTGTTTCAAACCGAACGCAAGGGCAGTTCTACGATCTACCGTAGCCGAAGCAAGTGCTTTTATGCTGATTTTTTTTGGCTAATGGAATGTGTTAAAATAAATTAACTTCCTAACAAGAAGCGTTTAAATTGCCATTAGTCCTTTGGTCGTCGTGCGCAAATGGTGCAAATCCCAGTGTTACAAGGAAAACAGGAAATTTTGGAATCACGAGCTTTGTTTCCTTAACGAATGGAGGATAATTCCAACGTTATTCTAAATGGTAGTAGTATAATTAACTATGTTCTGAATGTTTCATGGCATGCAATGAAGCATTAGTAAATTAATCAAATGAGTTATTCTCTACAAAGTAGTCTTTTGATTGGAATCATTTGCAGACCATTATCATTTTGGTTTTAATCGCCAACTTTGATTTTTAATTTCGTTCCATTTCAATTTTGTTGGAGCCCATGGTTTGGCAACCGTAGTCATTTGCTTCATTAAAGACTGAATTGCGTCAAAATTGCCAGGTTAGCAGGTAATTACCGGATCGTTTTCAAGTACATTTATTTGCAACAGATAGCCAAGTAGTGTGAATCAATCTCGTTTGAAATGATTTTATTTATTAATGAATATTAAATTCATTTTCCATTTTATACGCATCATTTCTTTTAATGCACAAACGCTACGGGAGATGAAAATCTTCGACTAGAAACCGGATTTGCCGCTGGAACTAAAAGTCCAGTATTTGCGACAACTTGACCGGGATAAACTGGATTACATCTTTCGGTAGCATATGGGGGTAAAAATAGGAAAATACAAAACTGGGATCGTCAAGAAAGTGGTCTACTTTTGAACGTAGAAGGAGATGTTCGCTCATCACCATGAGGCACCAAGAGTGAACAACAATGTTTTTTGGCTAGAATGAAAGATGTGAAGAGAAAGTGTTGAAAGTTCCGCCAGAGTGCGGCAGGTAGGAAAATTAACAGATGTTTTTGAAAATTGAGCGAAAGGGCATGTATCCAATGGTACTCGAACCATGGACGTCAATCTTTGCCTAACATCCCACTGCGGGGTAGGTTGTAGCGACGGAACAAGTCCGCCACTTCAACAGGGCCTGTTCCGTCGCTACAACCTACCCCGCAGGGGGATGTTATGCAAAGATTGACGTCCATGGTTCGAGTACCATTGGATACATGCCCTTTCGCTCAATTTTCAAAAAACATCTGTTAATTTTCCTACCTGCCGCACTCTGACGGAACTTTCAACACTTTCTCTTAACATATTTCATTCTAACCAAAAAACATTGTTGTTCACTCTTGGTGCCTCATGGTGATGAGCGAACATCTCCTTCTACATCATAATCGTTACTCCTCGCACGGAGAATACATAACATAACAATTAATGTACTTTTGAACGTTAATAACTCATACGTTCCTTGTTCAATGATTTTGCATCAATTATTCAGTCTTTCGACGCATCTTATCAAAAATTCAATTACAGCTGTTCTTGATAGTAAACTTTTAGAAAGAACACAAATAATAGATCATGTCCTATAATTACACGGTAAATAATTCACAAATATTTATTGGCAAAAATCCATGAATAATTCCACATAATATTCATTTATTCACACATACACATAACCTCCTGAGAAACACAAAGGAAGTTTATGCAGCAAATGAAATGTATGTGTGGCCACACACAGTGACTATGTGAACATAGGATGTATGTTTAATTACAAATAGATATTGTAGGAAAGGCTTGTAAGATGGAACACGATTCGTTTTTTGCTCGTAACATGTACAATTTACTAGAGGGCTCCAAGTTTGCCCACGGAACTGATTATTTGTAATCATCAAAAAAAATTATGGCCTATTTTCGAAATCCTTCGAAAATTGCAATTTAAAAAAATGTAAGGTTATATTTCAATTTATTATTGATTCCATGGCATTTTTAAACATTAAAAATGTCATTCATATGTTTTAAAACGAAAAAAAAATGTGTTCAATCGTATAAGCTCAACAGTGTTCCATCTTACAAACATGACGCCATAAACACAAAACATCAAATATTTTTTTCACTTTACGTTTTCTTTGGAAATGCCTTTGGATCATAAAAATACACCAAAAATGCTAGCCCACACAAATGTTAACCTTTTGATATTGATGGGGAATTTCCACTTACTAAGCACAAGAAATAGTTGCTATTTTAATTAATCCACCACTTTCGAACAATGAAACCTGCAAGAGCTAAATCGAATGAGTGTATTCACTCCAAAAGCAAAGGAAAATTGAAGAATAGTAAAAAATGAGGTTAACACTTGTGAGCGCGATCGTGTTATCTCTATGAATGTCAAAAGTGGCGCTGTTCCATCTTACAAGCCTTTCCTCTATTTGTTGATTATATTGCAAGATCATAGATGGGACACAGATATTATCATTGCGTATTTTTTTATCAGTGTAGGTTTTCTTAGAAAAAATCACAGTAATCGTCGCCGCGGACGGTACAGTTTTGCGTGAGCTGTCACGTTTTCTTTCCTGTTTCTCTACTGGCGAATTCGTTTATCATTCGAAAGTTTTGAAGTTTCTTATAAATTGGTGTTGTTGTAAATTCGATTTCAGGGGTTTTGATTTTGAGGGTAGTGGTCAAGGTGCGGATGTTCGTTCACGTTTTGCTGATTTTATCAGTTGGAACTTTTACACCAAAGCAGGACTAGGTAGCGGGTTCAAATGATCCAATTTAAAATTCAGAATCCACTGGATGAACCTGGATGCTCGATTTGCAAATAACAACTATTGGCATATTTAAAACCCATGTGAGCTCTTTTCTTTTCTCTTTAGAATTTGAAGGGGGAAGTAGCTCATCAAGTAATGTGGTCCGCCTTTATGCTTCTTGCTATGAGGTACCAGGTTGTTACACAACGATTGCCTGTCGATCTTTCAAATTTGTGAGACATCTGTATTGGATTACCGCAAATTAACAAAACATTTCTATGGGTTGAGCAGATGAGAGATAATGAAATCATTGGTTATAAGTCTCCCCCGGTTGGTACTTAACAGATGAGCTTGGAAATCACTAGAAGCATAAAGTTGACAAAAGGCACAGTGAGCACACACAAAACAATAAAGCTGCTTCTCGGTGAGATGTGGTGTTTCTTCGGGTATGGTGGGCCGCTGGTAGGGATCATAATATATTTTGATCCATATTATGTTAGAACCAGTAAACCACTATCCCATTTTATGAGTGGCTCCAACAATATCCGTTCTGTTGGTATAAATCGATCCAAATTGGCTCGCTTTAATATAAATTACCTGGCTCTCCCAATAAAAAAAACGAGCATCACACTTTGTGAGTGGCCCCAATAGCATCCTTACTGTTGGTATAATGCGGTTCAAATCATAAATCGGTACTGTTGCCACCCAATCCTGCTATCCAACATCCCAGTGTTTTCTCGGGGAAGTGCAGTGGTTTACGGCTTTCAATAAAGCGAGTATCGCGACAACACATTGCTACCCATTCCTTATCTGACCTGCAATCGGGTGGACCGGCGCGGGTAATGCTTTAGTTTGGGATCACCTGTTATAACACATTGAGGATGTATGCTAGTCCCAAGCATCATCTGTTGGTTCTCTGTGTAATAACAGCTGATCTGGCAATGAGATGGTGATCCATGTAGCGAAGCACCATACTGCAAAAATGAGCTTTGTAGGTTAACGTTTACCTCGTGCTTGGAATAGGGTCTTGGGGTGCTTTAAGCTGTTACCCTATACTCTTAAAAAAATCATGTAAATTTAAGTCTACTTGGATACACATAAAAGGAGCGGCCCGTTAGACAGAAAATTGCGTCTGTTCTTAAATTTACACGACCATAAAAACTAGAAAAAATGACTTACGTAACCTGACGTAAAAATCAGTTGAGGAACACAAAATGACTTTTTCCAAGTGATGGTACAGTTAATGCAAATACAAATGCGTCTTGATGCCTGTTTTAAACACAAGTGTCTTGTTCTTGTTACCGTCCGAAAAATTCAAGGTGCAGTCCATGGTCATTATATCCAGTAGGGTTCATTTCATTCCTTCATGTGCATATGCTTGAGAATATTTAAAATAAAATAGTTCAAAACCCGGTCGTTGACTTTCGTCAGAACATATTTTAAGGATGCTAGAAGTTGTCACCATGTTCATATTAATGAATATTATTAGCAAACGAACTTCGTGTGTCACGCTACGTACCGGTGTATCACTAAAAAAGTTGAATTTGAAAACATTTCGTAAACCCAAAATTTTACATTTTCGAGACGGCAACTTTAACTTTATTAATTTTATGAGTAGTAAAATTCGAGCTGTTAAGATTACTATCCAACATGAAGTAATCTTTTTGTAATCCTGACATCGAGACATCGAATTTAAATATGTTCCCCGTCGTGGCGCGTGCAACTGACTGCGTTAAAAATAATTGTTACAATACTAAATCCAAGGATCGTGTAAATTTAAGGCTCTCAAATCCCAGTTTTCAGTCAAACGGGCTATTGTTTTAATACTTTGCGGACTTAGATTTGAGGTTACTAAATATATTCTAAATACTTTTGTGAATGTGGTATGCCGAACGTAACTTTGATCGTGTCAGTATTTATTATTTTGGGTTTTAAATTAGGGTTAAATAATACATCCAATAAAACATACAATTGAGTCATATTATTAAAGATGTCTCAACGCATTTACGTGCAACAGGGATTATCACTCGTAATATTCATTATTTTTAAGAGTGTATATACAATCATTTTTTTTTATTCTACAGGAAGTCAGTAGAAGAAACCCTGTCCAATGTTAAACATCATTCCTCTTTGTTCGTTCAAGAAGCCGGCGTCTGTTTTGTTTATTACTGGCATACCAGACTGTCTAGTCCAAGGGATTTCATTATCTAGTCTAAGTCACAGAGACATCTATGTGGGAATGAAATCCGAAAAACCCAAACGGTATGATTGATCGAGATTCTACACAACGGTTGAGACGATCGCGACTTAAGAAAAATTTGATGCTTCCGGTCGTGCTACCCTTAGATTAAACCGTGATAATAAACTTCGTGGGCGAAAGTACTTCAATTCCCAAAGTAAATAACGTCTTTCTTTTAGCAAACAGGTGTTATCAACCTCGACCGTGAGCCGAATGAAACTCTATCTATTTCTCACTAATGGCTTGACTTGATGGGCGACGCATCCTCTTGTTGAATCTACGCCGAATCGAGGATTCTCCTTCACAGGAACCGGTCCTGGACAATTCGCCCAGGCCCCCTGGACTTTAAGGGCCCTTAAGTCCTCCTCAACTGCAAAAAAACATCGTGTTCTTGGTCTGTCACGGAGTCGACGGCCTCTCGCTGGTTCTGTACTGAATACTATCGCCGCTTGTCGTTCTTCCTTCGCTTCGTTCTCCGCTGGTTCTTACTTTATTGGTCAACTATCGACATTGATTTGTTCTTCCGAAGAGCTACCACTTTCTGATCCAGTTTAGCGTTGGAAAATTCGGGTTTCTGCCTCTTCCTGGCAGTTCATCCAAAGAACAGTGTTCCTCAAACTTTGTTATGATGGATTTTACACTTGCGCTTCACAGTTTGGAAAAATCATTTTCAAAAAACGTTCACTCTTTGCTGAGTGCAAAGATATATCGCTGAGTAACTTTGCACTCAAATTTCGTGAACGAACTACAATTCAAAGTTCATAAAGGCGCAGAGTGAGGAAACGTTTCATTTCTCATCGCGAAAGATCTTTTGTTTCTCCATCTCACAACGTTTCACTCGTATTCGAGATCCGATCCAACCAAATATCTCCTCGGCTATGTTCTTTTTCTCTAGCGAGCTTATGTAGGCGATGTTCACGCGAGCTTTGATGTTTGTTTTTAAGTAGGTATTGTGCCCCTTTTCAAAAGTCGAGTGGTAGGAAACTTCTGCTGGAATCTAGTCTGGAATATTTAACACAAACCACCAATAAGGCGTGGGTCCACCATTCGCATTCAAAACGGCTAGGATACGCCTCAATTACAACTCAACGTACAATTTTCGGATTGTTTCGATAGGTATTTTATACCACTCATCGATCAAAACCTTCTCTAACGCTTTTGGAGACGATGGTGGCGTGCTTCTAATGTAGACCAAAGTGGCTCGATAATGTTGAGGTCTGGTGACTGTGCTGGCCAATCAAGGTGATGAAAGTCTGTGTCATGCTCTTCGTACCACGCCTTTTTTTATTTGAGCAGTGTGGATTGGAGCGTTGTCATCTTGGAAGATTTCTCTGCCATCAGGAAAGATGGTCTTCATCATTGGCAGGTTTTCTAAAAAATACCTGGTCATCCAATATTTCTTGATAATCTTTGGCCTTTATTTTTCCCTTCATAGCAACCAAAGGCCCAAGAGAATGCCACGATATTGCACCCCATGCCATAACTGACCCCCCGCCATGTTTAACGGTTGGCAGAAGGCAGCCAGGGTTGTAGGCTTCTCCAGGAGTACGGCATACGTACACTCGACCTGTAGTTGGAAACAAGGTAAAAGATGATTCGTCCGACCACAAAACTTGGTTCCATTGATCTGACGTCCATTCCTTATGATCCTTGCACCAGCGCTTCCTGTTTACCGCGTTTTGCGGTTTTATTAGCGGTTTAGAAATGGCCGCACGAGCGTAAAGATTCATGTCGTGCAGCTCCCTTCGGACAGTTGATGTAGAAACTGGTTCTTGAAGCGCATTGTTCAAAGCAGCAGTTGCTTTAACAGCACTAATGCGTCTGTCTGCTTTGACTATGCGCTTCAACGAACGTTGCTGCCGGTCATCCATCTTCTGCTTCCGTCCACAGCTACTTTTATCAGGCGATGTTTTTCCATGTTTTTTTATATTCCGACATTATCCGGCAAACTGGCCCTGGCAACACCAACCAGTTTGCATGTTTCAGCGATCGAAGCACCGTCTTCTCGAGCACCGACTATACGGCCCCGTTGAAATTCCGTAACCTCTAATGGCATTTCGAACTGCACACTTCAGCACTTAACCTTGATTTGTCCCATGCGCAAGCACTCAATCCTGTCACCTTTTGTCTTCTTCTATGCAAACATGTACACGGATAAAAAATAATACCCAATTTGAGTTCTATTCCACCAGGTCGATGGTTCCGTACGCCAAATTAATTTTGAGTTATTTTTCAATTAATTTTGAGTTATTTTTAGTTTAGGTATTGTTTTGTAATATCATGAAGTTTGATGTGTCGCAATCCATAGTTTGGAATCGTTCTATATCTTGCCAATTCCCCGGGGGAACCCGGAATCCGCAGCGTCACCAGGTGTGGCCAATGTTACCGAATACTCTCAGGTTGACCACCAGCGGTATTGTTTTGTAAAATCATGAAGTTTGATGTGTCGCAAGCTAGGTTTGATACAGTTCTAACTCTGGCCATTACACTGGTAGGGCACTTCCTTCACGATTCCCGATAATGAGTCCGGAACTACGGAAAATAACGAAATGTCTGCTACTCTTCCAAAAACTCGGATAAATTTGTGATCGTATGGAAAAAGTTGCAACGAGCTGCAGAAAATTAGCACATTTGACATAACCTCAAAGTATCCGTGATATCTCCGATGTCCATAAGTCAAATCAAATTTTGATTAAACATGCTTAAATTAATAAATTTATTAATGAATAAATTCCCCGTCGAACGCTTCTAGTTTCATCAAAATCGGTTAATTATTCACCGAACTGTATCACTTTGAATCTGGACAAAATTTGGCTAGTCTTCTCCTTTTTGATCATCCCCTGTACTTCTGGTTCAGAAATGACTTCGGCTCGTTCATGTTGACTGGAATCTTCTTCGAATTGAGGGTCCATTGGTAATTCTTCAACTTTAATTTCAGGCCGTGGTTGCGTCTTGGAATGAACGTTTGAGTTTGATGCAATGGAGTCCTGTTTGACTTGATTTTGACGTTGCTGGGAGTGTGGTCAGATGCTTTTGAGGATTGTAGACCAAACATGCCTACCAGCATATCCAGTGGTGTCAAATCTTCACCTCTTCACTGAAACGCATCTTGAGTTTGTTGGTGTGTGATCTGATATGCTTTCTTCCTCCATGCCACTCGCAAATTGTGGTTGACACGACCGATAACTTCAATGATCACGCCAAGAGCCCACTGCCACTTGTTGTTGCTGCTGTAGACCTTGCTGTAGACCTTGTCACCTTTACACAAACTACGAGGAGTTGCACCGTGATTCAGATTGAAGTGCTCGTCCTGGCGATGATTAAGGAGTACAGGCTTCGGTAGATTGTGGTGAAGGAGATCCAGGACTGTCTTCATGTTTCGGGCAAGCATCTGCTGCGAAGGTGTCTTGTCATTCAGAACACGACTGGGGGTAGTCCGGCATACTTGGAAGAAATTCTGGAGCGCTTCCGTGATGTTTACCACCTCGTTGATTTTGTGCAGTGACCTCTTCAAGTTGTCCACAAATATTTCAGCCTGACCATTGGACGATGGATGATATGGCGTGTTTTTGAGTTTTTGTGTTGTGCGTGTAAGCTGCTGATTAGCAATAACGGGATTCGACAGCGGGTGGGGTAATTTGTAGTGGATCGTTGGGTCAATCTTGACCCCCGACGGATGCTTGTAGTTCGGTCGGTGTGACGTGGGTCACTCGAGACCTGATGGAGGTTTTAACTGGTCCTGAAAGTTCAACCGAGATTCGTCCGGGGCTCAGCCGATTCTGTACTGATCAATTTGGCTATGACTACACAGATAAAAAGAAACACTGAATTTTCTGCGATATCTAATGCACATAAAGGGAATGCTAGATTTGGCAGAAAATAATGGGATATTTCATTTAAATTTAAGCCAGATAACGCCTGAATCAAGCCTGTTGTATGAAAGATTGCAAACAATATCGTTGTTTACGCTCGTTTGACTTGGAATTACACGAGGGGAAATTTTACGCGCTTACTAAAATTAATTATTTTTTTCTGTGTATGGTATGGCTTCTCAGCTCATCCCTTCTGAGCTTTCAGAACACTATTTCGATGTTGCGTCCTATAGGGAACATGAGCGGAGGATTTAGAGCTGAGAATTTTGCTATCGGGTTTCTACCCAAGTAACACACAAAACATCTTTGTAGAATGATTTATAATTGATTGTATTATAAATGTATTATAAACGTATAGCAAAACATGGCAAGTTTGGAGTGGTTTGTATCTCTCGTGTTCTATATATCACTCTGACAAACGGTCGAGCTAAAAAAAAATTTTTTCACTGCTGCAAGTGATTAATACTTTATTATTGTCAATGCAGAAGTCGTCAAGCAGGCAACCTTGCCCATAGCGACTAGTGAAAAATACGACGAGGCGTCAAGTCGACGCCGCAGGTTATGTCGATCAGCTAAAGCGTAGCGGAAAGCAGAATGACAGGAAAGTGACGTCCGAACAACGAGCTGACACATTTTTTCACAAGTCATAAACGGAACAGTCCACACGTGTGAAAGTTCTTGAAATCTATTGAAAGTTTGTTATCCACAGTTATTAAATAAAAGGTAGTTTATATTTCTAATCTGTAGTTCGTTAGTCGGTTCATGCGACGTATATGGAAAAGTAGGTAATTTAGCAAACTATATTTACAGTTGGTTACAGTTGCGATCGGTAGAGGTTAGGTGCCAATAATGAGAGGCCCACCGTATTGTAAGTGGAAATTCATAAATGATTATATGTTGTACTTATCAGAAACTTAATCAATTACAATTGAAGCACAGTCTGCTATCGAAACGGTAACCTTTGTTGCACCCTTATTTCTACGCTGAGAATTATTGTCCTTAAAAACATGGTTCCATACATTTATAAAACATAAACAGGACAAGATTTTATGGGCAGTTTTATATACTGTTGAAATTACTTTACGCCAACCATGTTTTGTAAAACGTGTTATCTTTTTTCATAACGATGAACTTGTTGTGCAAGATTCTGGTTTTACTGCCAACGGGAAGCATATCATAGATACTCAGAGTTTACTTTTCAACAATCTGAGTTGGCTTAACAAAGAAGCTACAAACCTATCACGCCAAGGATTAGCGTTCAAATCCCACGCTTGGCGATTATATTTTTGTATGAGAATATTTTTTTTTCTATTATATGTTTTATAAGGCTTCACTTTGTGCGCTTTTAAGATCATATTAAAGTTTGAAATAAAGTATTAAACACGTAAATTTATTACCAGTGTTTGTCATTTAAATGAATTCTTTCAACTTGTTTAATACAAGCTGTGTTGCTTGGGTAATGGGGCTTGCCTGACTCCGTACAAAATATCAACGAACATTTTGAAATAAATTTGTTCTGTACACCAAACCATTCTGTTTAACAATTCTTTCGAACTATTAATTTCCCTTTTCCTTTGATATCTACGTGGCTGCGTGGCTTAGGTTAAATACCAAATCCTCCCTATTTCCACCGGTTGCATGGACGTGGCCAGGTGAGCGATGGAAGAGTATCTTCGTGGAGAATATTGCGTAAAGAAACGAATCGGTAATTGGTTCCATTTCAATGTTTTGAGCGCTTCATTCTATTCACGAGGTTGTAACGTGTGAATGGTGGTTAGTGTTTTTTCGTCTCCTGGAACGTTCCATGGCGCCTTGAACGGAGTCTGATTTGCATGGGATGAAACCCCACCTCAGGGCGGGTTTATTCAATCAGAACCAAAAATATATGTGGGACGAATGTTTGAAATCTGAAAATCCAACCGGTATGATGGACTGAGATTCTCCACAACTAGAGGTCACCTCAACTGCGACTCAAGAAAAAGTTGATGCTACCGGTCGTGCTAGTCCAGATTAAACCGTGATTATGAGCCAAATGAAACTCTATCTCTTTCTCGCACACAATTTGACTTGATCTACGCCGAATGGATGATCCTCTTCCACTTTAACCGGTCCTGGACATCGTGTTCTTGGTCTGCCACGGAGTCGACGGCCTCTTTCTTACTGAATACTATCGCCGCTTGACGTTCTTCCTTCGCTTCGTTCTCCGCTGGTTCTCACTTTATTGGTCAACAATCGACATTGATTTGTTCTTCCGAAGAGCTACCACTTTCTGATCCATTTTAGGGTTAGAGGATCCGGGCTTCTGCCTCATGAACTGCCAGGAAGAGGCAGAAAACCCGGTTCTTCCAATGAACTTCTATGGGAGGAGAGGATGTAAGCGATGCAGATAGGTCGATTCAAGTGGAAAAGTTTAGTCGAAAAGTGCTGGTATGGCAAGTAATGGCCTACCATTTCTTACACTACCGGATCAGTCAATGCGGAAATCTATCGATCTGAGAGTCCACAGAAAGAGTTGCTGCCTTTATATCAGAAACAAAGCACCGCTCCACTGTTTTTGCCGGATTTAGCGTAGGCGCATTACACCAAAACAACTTTCAATTGGCTCATGAAAAGGGGTATAGATTTAGGTGAGAAAGGCATCAATCCTCCAAAATTGTCCTCAGCTTTGGCGCATAGAATGCTATTGGGTAATTGTAAAGGGTTTCCATATGAAGGCGTTAAAAAAAAAATTGGGCTGAGGAGTCCACATTTGATCCGAAACTTGATGAAAAGTGTTCGATCAAAAATACGCAAATTCGTGAAAGAATATTATTAAATTCATCCGGTGTTTGCAATGTTCAAGCTCAATCCCCTACAATAAATAATTATTCATTTGTTTGCATAAAACGTCTTTTTTTATATGATTTGAAAGAAAATTATGTGGATCTACACACTTAGATTTTTTTAAAGAAATCTGTAAAGTTTTACCGAATTCTCAACTGCTGAACGTTCGGTAATCCGATTCTATGGATTTCGGCGAAATTTACAGATATCTGTAAAGATTTATCGGATTTCGGTAAAGTTCACCGAAATCCGTAAAATCGGATTACCAACGTTCAGCTGTTGATGAATTCGGTACAACTTTACAGATTTCCTGTAAAATAATCTGTGTGTGTATTGTATTCGATACAGCCCTTAGCATTTTTCAGCTGTCAATAACGCCTACTGCTTTTTATTTAATTGTTATTATTTCTTTATAACCGAAAATCGCAGTGTCTGGCTGGTTTATCTCTCAGTATTGTCACTTAAACAGCTGTTGTTTATTTTTTATACAGCACAATTACATTGAATTGCTTCAAATTTCTTGGCTCTTGCATGCTATGATGTTGTTCAAAAGATTAGTAGATCTTTTCTACATGTTTGGCGAAGTTTAAAAAAATTATAATCTGTTGATTTGTTGTATGCGTGGAAAATAAATTTGTTGCATGCATGAAAGGGTGCCGTTTTTCGTATGTCCATCGCACTTAGAAGATTGTAGTATTAATCGATAGTTTTATCAGTAGGTCCTGAAAAAACGACATTTGCAAGCAGAAAAAAAGCAATCAGCTCCGAGCATTCACATAGAATATAAACCATAGGGTCAACAACTAGAAATTGAAGAAAATTTCCCATAACTACCTGCTTCGACAGACGATTCACAATGTGCAGACTTCTTCAGTTTTGTACTAATAACCGACTTGGTCGACACTGAAGAAGTCTGCAATTGTGAGAATGCATCTGAAGATAACAGGTAGTTGGAGAAATAATTTTTCTATTTTAGTTACAGCATTCACTAAACAGCTCAACTTTAGATTAATCCAACAATTAAATAGATTGTGGGGATTGAATACACATAAAACATTGAAAAAATTCGCCGCTTGAAATCCAGTAACCCAATACTTCAACGAGTGCTTTTGACAATTTTAAGAACTTATCAAAAATAAATCGTTCGCCGTTTAAATGAGTTACAAGAGTACACAAATGATCACCATCAAAGCCAATTTGGATTGCCACTTCGAAGTTCCAAACTCAAGACAATAAAAAGATTTCTCATACCTGACTTAAGTCACGATTCACTGCATCATACAAGTTATTTAAATTTCCTACAAGAAACGTTTACGGTTTCGTAGATTGGTGCCATCAACAATGCAAAGTGTTGATGCAATTGTGTCATTATAGCGGCTCTTTGTTGTTATCTAACAACCAACAACTCAAAAAAAAAACAGTTGCAAGGGAGCAAAACGCTTAAGGTCTGTATCCACATAAATACGGACACCATATAATTACTGTAACTTTGGAAATATTGCACGTAGGAGTGACAGCTATAGCTGGAAATCGTTGATGAAAAAGACTATGGTTCGTTTTTACATTCCATGTTTAGTGATCAAGATGGCGACAAATGAAAAGCACGAAAACCCTGACTCGTCAATACGGTAGCTTGCAAACATTAAATTTACCTAAATCTGTTCACGATGTAGTCAAATCATATTCGGAACGTTTGAAGATTGAGAGGAAACCAATAAGTGATAAAACAAATGGACGTGCCGATACTGTTATGGACCAAAAGGTGAAGAGGATATTGAAGGAAAACTCAAATCTCTCGAGCGGTGGCTCATAAAATGTCACCTGAGTTTATCCAAAAATCAAAACAGGGTTTGAGGATGAAATCTTATGAAGTAAAAACAGTTGCAAATCACACAAATAAACAAAACCTGACAGCAAAATCACGGGCTCTACGTTTGTACTGCGAATATTTAACAAAGTTTTTATGCGTTGTTATGGACGATGAATCTTATGTCCTGCAGGTGGTACAAAGCAAATCAAGTGAATATCGCATCAAAAAATCTCAAACCTGTTAGATAATCCAGAGTCACGTCCAATCGAGAGATATTGGGCTTTGATGAAGCGGAAGCTTTATGGAAAGATACAAGGAAACAAGGATTTCAAATACTTCCAACAAATTTGGTAAAGTCGACCACCACGGTATCTGAAGAGTCAAAACTGATAGCACAATAAACACTAATGAAGGGAGTCAAGCGGAAAGTTCGAAAAGTATATGCAAACATGCAAGAAATATGTGTTGACTCCGTGATTTGTTATATTAAATGAAATGACAATGCTCCACAGCAAACGATAAAAGAAATTTTTGTTGGTGACAACAAAAAGGTGGACGACGCAGAACTGGCCAATAAAAGTTCTGGAACCCACAAAGACCCTGGGGAAACTCATATGCATGAGCCGAATAAACAATGCACTGAAGCTAACGGCATCGAAAACAGTGGTTCTGAAGATTGCTATAAGGCTACTGCTGATATTGTGAGGTGCTCTTACAAAGCGAATGAGTGTCCTCCAAGAATGAGTGGAACAAAGAATCATGGAAACTCTACACTTCCCACATTTTGCTCAAAACTCAATTAAATGTCAACCAAAGATGATCATTTACGGCAAATCACCGACTAACTAAAGGCAGTTAGATATGCCTATAAAACCGAAACAAATAAACATAAAAATGGCTGGAACAACTGTCAAATTTTATTCAACAAAACTTCCATCATGCATAGGCAAAATACACTGGACGTGGCTTTTCGACAAGAGCCATGGACGCATAACAGTAGGATATAAGGAATGCCTACACAATCAAGTAAGTTGAAATAAGGCTTTCATCATCGGGTGCGATGCAAGCGCCCATCACACGATATGGCGCAGCACTGGAATCAACAAACGTGGTGAGTCTTTATTTGAACTCATCCCACAACATAATATTGATATGTGTAACAAGGGAAACATTAATGCAATAAGGGAAGAAGTGTTAGATCTTACACTATTTAGCTTTCCGATACATGAGCGCGTACCAACACGTTGCTTTTGACTCGTCTGTGCCTCGACCTACCTCGCAGTGGGATGTTAGGCAAAAGTAACGTCCTTGGTTCGAGTACTGCTTTACCCATGCCCTTTCGCTCAGTTTTCATTACTTCTGTTCTATTTCCAATCTTCCGTAGTATCACTGACGGAACTTTCAACACATTCTCTTCATATCTTTCATTCTAGCAAACATTACTGTCCACTCTTGGTGCCTCATGGCAATGAGCGAACATCTCCTCCTACATCAAGAACATGAAGGCAAACCCCAACATCTCAGACCGCGATTTGGCCAAAAAGTTTCCGTGCCAGAAAACTGGTGACAAAATTCAATGGCTGTCTCCTCGTGGATGATGAAACCTATGTAAAGGCCGATTCCAAACAGCTATCGGCATAAACATGTTATTTCGCTACGGCATGGGAAGATGTTCCTGCCAAACTCCAGTTTGTGTTTGCGGATAAATTTGCACTTTGATACATGATTTCGGCAAGGCATCTGTAGCTGCGGCAGGAAGACCAAGGTTTTCATCACTAACAAGACGTTTAATTCAGAGCTGTACAGAACGGAATGTCTCCAAAAGCGAATAATGCCATTCATCAGATCCCTTAATAAACCTGCCATATTTTGGCCAGATCTTGAAAGCTGTCACTACAGTAAAACAGTGATACAGTGGTATGAAACTAACGGGATTCAGTTTATACTCAACCCACCAAACTGTCCCCAGCTCAGACCGATACAGAGATTTGGGGCTATTATGAAGAGGAAGCACAAGGTGAATGGCAGTGTCGTCATAAGCATAAATGAATTAAGAACCAAGTGGAATAAGATTGCCAAAACGATGGATGAGAATAATGTGCGCCGGTTGATGAAACGTATTTTGGGAAAAGTAATATGCGCAATAGTCTATGTTCCGATTCTAACTGGGTCACAACTTATGTTCCGGAGTAACATAACCCTGCCCTCGCTACACAACTGGAAGCCAGCCGGGGGACGGTGGTTGCAGATGTCAACAAATCATCCCATCAACCTCCACTTAGGCAGAAGGGTTCTACCGTGAAAAACAGCTTCAATTCCGTTCAAGCGTCCGGGAGACGCTAGAATCATTTTTTGCTGCGGATTTGATGCTGCGGTCACATTCCATGTGTAGGAATTGCTTCAAGGAGGGTCACCTAGCCAAAGACGGCCAATCGAAGTATTCCTACAGAAATTGTAAGGGTAGACGTCACACGTTGTTCTGCTTTAAACCAGAAAGAGACCCCAAACCCAACATACTCCTTGCGACTCATTACACTTTAACTGTTTTCGGCCGGATAGAGATTTCATAGGAAGCCGTCCCGGTTTTCAGTCATGCTAAAGAGGTTTGATCGCTTTGTGCGTAAGTGGTTTATTCGCGTGTATTAGATTATCTAAGTAATCATCAGTAAGTAATCAATGAAGATAAATCTCTTTTGAGTCTTGGGTAAAAATTAGTTCTTCATATTTCCTGTATTTCCTCTGGTTAAACCTTACACAGTCCCATGAAAACTAGATATACAATCTCTCAGATCTCGGAAATATTTGGTAGGTTTGTTTTTATTCGAAAAAAATGCATGTGTTCCTTAAGTCAGCCTAATGTGCAACAATCAATTACATTTTTAATGATAACTCATAAACTATTTGAGCAGGAAACGATATTGAACTAGTTGTACACTTGCTAAGGTAAGGTAATAAGCCATGTGATGTTATGTATCTCCAAAAATTATACAACTTATTTTATAAAGTCAGAAACTGTCGAGGGATATAGATGTAATGTTGGTCTATAAGCACCAAATTGCGACTATTCGTGGATGCAATTTCGTCCCATTCGAGAGATTTGTTGTCAAATGTAGTCCTCGTACGGTTTTCTTTCTTCTGATTTTCTGATTTAGGGCGTTGCCAGCTGTATTCGCTCTACCCAATTCAAAATTTCACAAATCTATTTATATAAAAATGAATTTCTGTCTGTCTATCTGTTTGATCCTAATAGACTCAAAAACTACCGAACCGATCAGCGTGAAATTTAGTATGCAGCGATTTTTGGTGCCGGAAAAGGTTTTTATGATAGTTAAAGTATGGGGGGGGGGGGTCATACAAATGAAACACAAATTTCTGCATAACTAGAGAACTAATCAAGCAAATGGAACCAAAATGGGTATGCGGGGTGTTTTGAATGCAAGAAATGTTTCTATGGTGATTTCAAACAACAAACTCCAACCAAACCTGAGAATCCAGGTAACTAAGCCACAAACTGTGTATTGTCTGGGTAAGAAGAATGTTCTGATAGAAGTTTGAACCCCTTCTTAGTCGTTAAAAAAAACTCATTCAAATACAAAAAAAGCGTCAGTTCCATCACGGAACGGAAGGGCAACTTAGAACGATTCAAAGGTGCGAAAATTGAAAAATGTTGTTGTTGAAAAGTTAGATTTTATTTATTTCTACTCATTCTATTTTAATAGTGTTCAAGAAACGTCAAATCAACTGGTATAGGTGGTATATTTGTTGCTGCCATGTGATCAACACAGTATTCTCCGGTTACTTTGAAACAAAAAATTGGAATACGAGTATAGTTCAGGTTACTGGAGGATGCAATAAAACGATACTGAATTTATTTGTTGAATTTAGAATCAATGGCCCTTCGATAAAGACAAATCAATATATTGTTGGCATAAATGTTATCCTTCTGAGAGCCCTTGTAAGGAGTGAATCGAAAAGTAGTTTTAAACATTTATTAATTCATTCGTACGTCAGGCATGAACTTTCTGTCTGAGTTTGAATGAAAACATAACTAGTAGAATGTTGTCAGGGCTTAATTTATGATTTAAAACAAAAAGAATTGCAATATATTTACATTAATGGCTACTTCGTGTACCAATAAATCAATTTGAATATCCATACCAGTTCTTCATATTAATTTCCATTCTTATTTAATTAATAATTGCAGCACGCTTCGGAATCATCCTTGCATTCCAAAACTATTTATCTCAAGAACCTACCGCAACGTGACAAGCATCTGAGGCTCAATTTGTTTTTCAGCATTTCAGCGTAAAATATACACTCAGTAGCAAAAAAAAAGCCGAGCAAAATTTTGCTTCCAAAAACCGCGTTGTTCAACCTGCAACTATAATTAATGCTTCCACCTTATTATTAATTTCATGTTGATAAAATTTATAAATTGGAAGTTATCATAACATATGTGAAATAAGTCATTTTTGGACATACCAATTTCAAAAATCCGTATTTCTGTGAAAAACTTCAGTTATCGCTCAGCTTTTGAGACGTGCAGACGTTTTTTTCGATTGCGCTTATCACAAGTCAAGCATTTACCGTTTGGAGAAGTTTTATTTCTTGCTACACTGTGCCGCGTCGCGTGTTAAAGTATCCCGCGATGAGGCGAGAAAATACTTTTAAAATAGACTATTCTCAGTTTGCCGTGAAACCATCGGTAGAAAAACTCTACAGTTTCTGTCGCTCGGTTCTCGGTTTGAGACGGGAAGACATAAAAAGACTCCAGTGCCACAGAGGTGGAGCATGTGCCTTCATCAAAGTCAGTGACTTGGCGCTCGCACAAAGTGTCGTTGACGAACATGACGGGAAGCATGAAGTGGAGTGTCAGGAAGAAACACAAGCTTCGCATCACACTGGAAGATGGTAGTGTTGAAGTGCGTGTTCACGACCTCCCGAAGATGTATCGGAAGAAAGGATCGTAGAATTCTTATGTGCGTTTGGGGAAGTGCTCTCGATCCGCGAAGTGTCGTGGGCCGAAAGCAACGAAGCCGAAGGCATACCGCTCGGCATATGGTCTGCCCGTATGTTAATGAAGCGGAATATCGACTCGTGGGTCACCATTGACGGAGAGCAAGCGTTCGTTGTATACAAGGGACAGCTACAATCGTGTCGCCACTGCAAGGAACAAGCTCACACTGGCATATCATGTGTCCAGAACAAAAACTCATGTACCAGAAAAGCTACGCCAATGTGACGAAGCAAGTTGGACAGGCGAATAGGTCAACCACCGGTCAACAACCCAAAAAAACAGCTGGTGCGAGACCAACCAACACGAGCCCGGTCGTTCAGAATACCACCGCCCCACCACCGTTATCATCGGACGCTTTCCCAGAACTGCCGAGTGTCACGAGCCAGACCTCAAATACGAATACAAGCAGGCAGACCGTATCAACTGTGATACCCTCGTGTCCGCAAACAAAACGAACGCAGAATTCGTCATCATCGTTCCTTACACCACCGCAAACTGTCGTGGCCGTGGACGACATTTTTAAAAAGCCAGCGCTGCGATCGCAGAGCAAGAGCGGCACCGGTAACGAAACCGATGACTCCACTACATCAACGAGCAGTAGACGAAATCGAAGCCGACCGGTTGGTAAAAAACCCCGCCGGGACGACATCGACGACGAAAGAGAGGAGGAAATGCAATTATAAATGGCTCTCACGTCGTATAACATCTCGTCCATCAACATATGCACACTCACGAACGCCACGAAAGTAAACGCTCTCCGGACCTTCATCAACAGCCAAAGCCTCGACATCGTGTGTCTACAGGAAGTTGAGAACGAACAGCTTTCCTTGCCTGGCTACGCCGTTTATTTCAATGTAGATCACACGAGAAGGGGTACAGCTATTGCTCTGAAGGATCATATCCAAGTCACTCACGTTGAGAGGAGCCTGGATAGCCGACTGCTTGCGCTGCGAGTGCAAGACACGACAATCTGCAATGTTTACGCTCCCTCCGGGTCTTCGCAACGCGCCGCTCGGGAGAATTTCTTCAATGAAACGCTTCCCTACTATCTCCGTCACCGCACCACACACACCATTCTCGCAGGCGACTTCAATTGCGTGCTTCGAACACGCGACTCAAGCAGCCCAAACACGAGTCCCGCCCTCAAAGCAGCCGTTCAACAACTGCAGCTCCACGATGTATGGGTGAAACTGTGTCCACGTGATGATGGGTTCACATACGTCTGTCGGAATGCTCAATCGCGCCTTGATCGAATTTACGTCAGCAGCGGTCTCCGTGACCACATGCGAGCAGCACATACCCACGTCTGCTCTTTTACCGACCATAAAGCGCTGACTCTCCGACTCTGCCTCCCCCATCTTGGTCAGGAACATGGCCGGGGCTTCTGGTCTCTTCTGCCCGTACCTTTTAACCGACGAGAACGTTGCGGATTTCCAATACCAGTGGCAATATTGGACCCGCCAACGTAGAAACTATGGCTCATGGATGGACTGGTGGCTCTCGTTTGCCAAGCCCAAAATCAAACGGTTTTTCAAGTGGAAATCTCGAGACATCTTCGATGAATTTCACAGCGAGCATCAGCGCCTCTACGGTGAACTACGGCTTGCCTACGACGGGTATTACCAGCACCCAGAAATGCTGACCACCATCAACCGACTGAAAGGCGAAATGCTTGCGCATCAACGGAGGTTTTCTCACACGTTCATGCGGATCAACGAAACGCACGTGGCGGGAGAACCAATTTCAATATTCCAGCTAGGCGAGAGGCGAAGGAAGAAAACCATCATCACGCAGCTGCAGACGGAGCAAGACGTATCCATAACAACATCACGAGCGATAGAAGACCACATGGTGGACTATTTCTCCACTCTCTACACGGAGGAGGCAACAGAAGGAAGCGAAAATGGATTCGTCTGTGAGAGTGTTGTGCCACTCAACGATCCATCAAATGAAGCCTGTACGAGCGACATCACGACGGCAGAAATCTGGTCTGCAATAACAGCAAGCGCACCTCGTAAATCCCCTGGCTACGATGGTATTCCGAGAGAATTTTACCACCGCATGTTCGACGTCATCCACCGAGAGTTAAATCTGTTGCTGAATGAGGCACTCAGCGACAATCTTCCCGCAGCGTTTGTTGAAGGAATCATCGTGTTGGTCAAGAAGAGAGGTGGCGACAACACAGCGCGATCATACCGACCGATTTCACTGCTAAACAGCGACTATAAGCTCCTTTCCCGCATACTCAAAACCAGACTGGAGCAAGTGATGCGAGAACACCACATCTTGAGTGACGGGCAGAAATGCTCGAACCCAGAGAGAAACATTTTTCAAGCCACTCTCGCTCTGAAAGACCGGATAGCAAAGCTTCGCCACCACCGCCGCGCCGGAAAGTTAATCAGCTTCGATCTCGATCATGCGTTCGATCGGGTCCGGCACTCCTTTCTCTTCGCGACCATGCGCTCGCTCGGTTTCAACCAGGATCTCATCGCTCTACTCTCGCGCATTGCCAGCCGGTCCACTTCTCGGCTGCTGATTAATGGGCATCTCTCTCGGTCGATAGAAATCCAAAGGTCTGTGAGGCAAGGGGACCCGTTGTCCATGCACCTATTCGTGTTGTACCTACATCCATTAGTGTGCAGGCTCGAACGTGTGTGCGGTAACGATCTGCTGGTAGCCTATGCGGATGACATCAGCGTAATCATCACATCGACAAGGCAAATCGAAGAGATGAATGGGCTGTTCACTCGCTTCGGGAGAGTTTCTGGAGCGAAATTGAATGTGCGGAAAACTGTTGCCATCGATGTCGGGTTTTGCGAAGGTGGCACCATCAACTCCCAGTGGCTGCAAACAGCCAACACAGTCAAAATTCTGGGTGTTGTGTTCGCAAACTCGATACGCCTGATGACAACTTTAAATTGGAATGCGCTCGTGGGGAAGTTCTCGCAACAAATGTGGTTGCATTCTCTGCGCACGCTGACGCTACATCAAAAGGTTATCATGCTCAACACGTTCGCCACATCCAGGATATGGTCCATTCTACCACCGTTGGGAGTGCACACAGCGAAGATAACGTCAACGATGGGAACGTTTCTTTGGAGAGGAATAGCCGCCCGTGTCCCGATGATGCAGCTCGCCCGCATCAAGGAAAAGGGGGCCTGAAGCTGCAATTACCAGCGCTAAAATGTAAGTCGCTCGCGATAAACCGACATCTGCAGGAGATCGAATCCCTTCCCTTCTATAGATCCCTTCTTGTCCAAGATAATCCACGCCCAGCAATTCCAATAGACCTTCCTGACGTCAAATTAATCCTTTCAAATTTATCCCACATTCCCCTCCAAATCCAACATAACCCCTCCGCCGATCAAATCCACCAGCACTTCGTTAACCAAACAGAACTGCCGAAGGTGGAACGAGACAGTCCAGGAATCGACTGGCCACGTACGTGGCAAAACATATCAGCGAAGCAACTTCCATCAACGCACCGGTCGAAACTATATTTGATGGTTAATGGCAAAATCGACCATAGAGAGCTACTGTTTGTGATGCGGAGAGTTCCGGACCAATTATGCACTCATTGTGACGACCAAGCGACTGAATCTCTTCTCCACAAATTTAGTGCTTGTGCTCGTGTCGCCCCGGCCTGGATGGTTCTACTGCAGAGGATGACAGTCATCATGGATGGATGGAGACGACTTTTTTTTGAAGACTTGGTGAGACCTGCACTAGCAGGAATAGACAGAAGAAGGCGTGTGGAGGTGTTGAAACTTTTTTATAAATACATCTGCTTTGTTTGTGAATGTAACGATCAAATTGATGTAGATGCACTAAAATTTCACCTTGATATAAATTAGATAATTGTGAATATGCACTGTGATCTAAAAACTGACAAATAAAATCAACTTATTTTACACAAAAAAAAAAAAAAAAAAAAAAAAACTTAGGTAGCATATTAAAAATTTCTCCATAGCTTAGAACAATGCAGAGATTAATGTTGACAAAATTTGAACTGTTTCCATCAAGTGGTTTGGACTACAGCTGGCGTCAAAGTTGACGCTCCAACATGAGTATTTCCCTCTTTCACTCGATATTTACCATGCTGAACTATCGGTGCAAAAACAAAGCCGAGGCATTGTCATCATACAGGTTTGCGCCGAATTAATAAGATGAATTCGCCTTGGCTTTGTTTTTGCACCGATAGTTCAGCATGGTAAATATCGGGTGAAAGAGGGCAATTCGTGGAGTCGGCCAGTCCCTTGTCATGCGAAAACGCGCGGCCGCCTGGCGGTTCCGAAGGTCCTCATTGAGATTCACTGGCCTGCAGCCATAGGTAATCCTTGCACTGATGGTGGGTTCGTATCACATCACATCACATGAAATTTAAATTGATGGCTACTTTTTAGAAATAATAACCAAAAAATAACAAACCACTGTCTGACCATTTTTACAAAATAGAAACCGTCTCTCGTGCTGCTATAGCGCTGTTATATTGAACACCCGAGCCTCGCTGCTATTTGATAGCCCTTACGCAGGGCTTTAGGTCTAATGTAATGGTGTTGTGCTGCTAATATGGGTTTAGTACCGGATCGGTACGGTTGCCCTTATTGTGCGTTGCATTAATACCAAAAGAAAAATTAATTTCTAGACCACCCACCCCCCACACATTATCATCTTATCGGTTGTGAAAACAATTAAATTTTAGTTGCACCGATGAAATGTATCGCGGTAAACCCGAAAAATCCCTGTTTCCTCTTCTCTGTTTATTGAGGTTCATTTCACGGGTAGAATTAATCATAAAATTTTCCAAAGTTTTATTTGGAAGTCGAGAACAAAAACGAAGAAAATGATTTCGTTCGTGTACACATTACTGGCGATTACCTGTACCTGTACTTCTTTCAATCAAAATTATACCGGTTTGGGAAACGTCAAATATGGTGGCGAGAATCACAGCATTCAATTATTGTTCTATACCAACACAACACTTCATTTTGAGCTATTGCCGATTTATTTTGTGATAAACTCATAAAAAAATATTATTACTGCTTACCCCTTTTATTTGCAAGATGCATGTTTAAAATCTGCTGCATTAAAGTGTTCGGAGCACACGAATAAATGTTTGCGATCATCAGTACCCGAGCCAATGAACTGCAACCATTTCTGCTTGTGTTCAACACCCCTAGAATAACGATTTCTGTAATGATTTATTTATAATACATTTATAATTAACTTACCTCTTAGCCAGTGCAAAGAAGGAAACATTGTTAGAGGTGCTGAGGTGCTGAAGTTTTTCTCCGCATAATACAGTTTTGGTCAGTATCAGTTTCGAAAAAATAATTGTCTCGAGAAATGCCATAACAACAAAAATCAAGGGCTGCTAATCACGCAAATAAGGTATCACAAAAACCACGGAACAAATCCGCAGATGACGTCACTACAATAACGCGTTGCTTATCATTTGTATGATGTCAGAACGTGATTCCATGGTTGGATGGTTGATATATGTGAAAAGGGATGTATGGGCGGTGGGAGGTGGTGGATTCGTGGTCCTTGCAGATGTGGCGCTAGTCGAAATGCCGTAATATAATATAAGAATAAACAAGATCACCCCGGAAACCAAACAAAATTGTCGAATGGAATAGGAACTTCTCTTAACAACACTGATCAAAAGAAGTTTTGAAGATGCTGTTGACCTGTAAATATATTTTTCACGGTAGTTCTTCCCTTTCCGTTGACAATCACAAAGATAACTCAGTACTCATACACTACTGGCAATAAGAACTGAGGAAACCACCAAATAGTAAACGAAACACGCATATATTTAAAAGTATAAGCAATTATATTATACAACCGACTTTGCGTAGTACGCGAATGCCAAATCTGACCAGAAAAGAGGATAACGGCTCACGCTTTGTATACAGCGGCAGTAATCCGTTATTTAGGAATTCCTCGTGATAGATTTGAGCGATTAATGCAGCTGTGGCGAAGAAAATTAACGTCGCTTTTTATACGTCTTCAGTTGATCGGTAGTGAAAGCATTATTCTGCAAATTTATTTCTCTGCCACGCACAGTAGCGGCTCTAAGAACAAAAGTCGTACAAAACCTATAATGTTTTATTAACTGAAAATCACAGGTTATGTTAAACTAGATATTAGATATAGTATATAATATTTCCAGCATTCATATTTGAATCCCGAAATATATTTAAATGTGAAGAATTCAATTTGAGTTTGTTTTGTTATTTAGTTTTTAATTTTACTAGCAATTTTTAAATAACGATTTGAAATACTTTAAAGTTTCTAAGTTGATCAAATTGACCGATCCCTTAGCTGTTTTGAATGTGATAAATCGACTTCAGCCAATAAATTAACTTTAAAAAAGAAACACCCTTTAGAAAAAAGTGACAGCCCTTCACACTGACGAAGTCTGGAAGACCAAGAACAAATACCCCTATTTGTGAAAAAAAAAGCTTTCCCTACACAGAAAAAAAATGAATTATAACAAGCGTGTGAAATTTCCCCGCGTTAGATTCCAATCCAAAGAAAGAGTAAACAACAAAATTGTTTGCAATCTTTCATCTGCCATACAACAATGTTTGCAATCTTCCTTACAACAGACTCGATTCAGGCGTATTTTGAGCTGAATTTACATCCCATTAATTTTTGCCAAATCTAGCATTCCCCTTATGTGCATATGATAACGCAGAAAATTAAATTTTTCTTTTTTATCTATGTAGTGGAATTTGAAGAAATTTACTAGTGTTTACTGGTGATAGATTGAATAAGTTTTTCAGTATTTTTTCCGAGTAAACAAGTGAAGTGTTAATTTACATGGCTTGCCAATTTAAAGTTATTATTAAGCCTATCGATACAATGTTTCCAGTTGTTTATTTAAGCAGACTGTTTTTTCAGGTCCAATTTCAATGAGTAACTACCGTGACAGGTCCAATTGTGACGTGTGACAATGCCCAAAATGCTCAACTCTAAAATAACCGAGTTCAATGGAAAATCAATAGTCATGCAAAAAGGATCCATTCGTTCCACTATAAAAGAGACGTCAACGCTCTTCATTGTCCAATTCGCCCTAGCCGTTGCAGGTCCACCAAACAAAAATGAAGCAAGCGTCTCTTCTCGTCGTTCTGGTTTCCATAGTGACTGTAATACCACTGTCCTACAATGTGGAGGATTTTCCCAATAATTGCCCAATCATTTGAATATTTTAGACCACCGCCCAGCCGCCACCGTCCGACTTGACTTGCTTTCAGGCCAACAAAGTGCACACCCACGACTGCTGCCCGTTTCCGCGTTTCATCGATCAAGCGATCAACGACAAATGCGAGGAGGAGTTCAAAGCCAGTCCGCGTCCTCCTCCCGGGGTACAAGCCCACGAAGGATCGGTACGTACATCCTGAGTGCTTCAATCTTGCAAGCTTATCATACTTTCCTTCTCGATTATCTCATCCAGTGCGTTATGGAATGTAAATTAACGGCGACCGGGATTTTCGCGGATGGAAAGCTGATTTTGGACAAGGCCACCCAAGTGCTGGGTAAAACCGTCGGAGCAGATAAGAATTTCGAACCGTTGCTTCGGGGGGCCTTGGAGGAGTGCCACGGTGTCGTGATGAGTAATCCAGCCTACAGTGTTAAGCCGGTTGCGGCTGTTCCGGGCAGAGCTGGGTGCAGCTTCATTCCGCAAGGCTTCTTCAATTGCGTGAAGAAGAAGCTGTTTTTGGTACAGTGTTACGCAAGGCGATCGGCGATTCTATTGTTTCATGAATTATTATTGTTTCTAGAGCTGTCCAGCTGGCCATTGGACGGGAGCTGATGGATGCGATCAGCTTAAACAGAAATTGTCTGGAGGTTGTTCTTATCTTTCGGTTTCGGTTGGAGTTAAACCGGCTAGCGGATGAGCTAGTTTTTCGTTCGGTAATAAATATGGACGGAAGAATTTTTAAACACCAGTTAAATAAATCGCAAATGTAAATGTGGTTTCGTTGATTCAATATTTCTTCTACTGTTACGCAATGTTTTTCGAATTTCGTCGATTTCAATGTTCCACTTAAATGCATTTAGTAAGAACTAACACGAAATTATTGCAGCACTTACATCGGGCTGCTACTTTTTTCCGACTTGACGTAAATTAACCAAATTTTGCACAGTTCGTCTTAGTTTACTTTCTGAGAATTTCGTAGTTGTGTAGTTTGTTGCGGCCTCGGTCAAAATTAGTCAACTAGAGACGAGTGAAAAAATGTCGTACGCTCAATGGAAAATGCGGAGATGTTTTAACAATAATTTATTTAGCCCAAAAATGTTTTAAGCTATACAGATTACGTGGAGCTTCCTGATTTTACCCGGATAAGGCAAACAAAAGTTTTACAAAAAAAAAACTCGCATTTTTTTATATTACTTTTTATTTTGTCATCTAAACCCTTCCCAGAGATATGAACGTCATCCAGACAACAAGAAACACCTTCCATACCCTGCAATTTCTGGTCCATGACTCTTTAAAAAAATTGCAGCGCTAGACAAGGCGCCTGGAGCTAGGGATACCATCCGTCCTGATTAGGCAGGACATGTCCTAGTTTTGAAATCGTTTTGAAACGCCCTGTCTGATTACTCATACATTAATTGTTATTTTATATATTCTCCGTGCGAGGAGTTACTCATATTAGATGATTTGTCCCGATTTTTCACAAGATCCACCAGCAGTTTTAACATTTGATGTACGTAAAAATGAGCATACGACGAACCAATTGTGTAAAAACTGATGCATATTACACTCAATTTTTGTTAGAGTGTACAGGACGGCTTATATCGTGCGATCATGTTTATCGGGGTTTGAGCCACTGATTATTTTAATTTGTTGATACATTGCCGGTTGTTTTAAACTGTTGTCGAAAATGTCGAAACGTAAGTGTCATTTCAACGATGAATTACGACGAAAGTATCCGTATTTTATCAACGGACGACATGAATCTGAGGCTAGATGTTGTATATGCGATTCATATGTGTCATTAGCTAATAGTGGTATGTAATCCTTATTGACTTGTGTTTCAAAATACAAATGCTTACGCAGTTATAAATTTTGTAGGCACAAGGGCTGTTCATAAACCACGTAGACAATTAAGAGGGGGGGAGGGGGGGGGGGTTTAGAAAAAGTCTACGTTTGTCTACGATGGGGGAGGGGGAGATATACCAAAAGTCTACGTAGACATTTGTTTTCTCTCTATAAAACGGATATTCATACCCTCCATGCAGAGAAAAATAACGTCATAACAAACATATTCCAGGTAAATCCAAACATAAAATTAGTTTATTTTGGCCACAAACATAAACTTGCTTTCTCTTTAATATATTGTATGTTTAAAACCAACCCTTGCAGCACACTTGTTGCCATTCGGTTGAGATTTTAGAGATATCACTTGCTAAGTCATAATCAAGTCACTTCAACTAATAAAGGTCGTAGTGTGCTACATGGGAAGTGACATCGATGTTTGAAATTATAACCATATTATGTTGATTTTCAACATATTATTGATACGAATAAACGTACCAATTTTGCATTTTACTGGTTGCGTTCTAAATTTAATTTATGTATTCTATGAGTCTAGATTATCTTAAAGGGTGTATTCGAAAAAATGTCACACAGAACATCTTCTGTAACTTTTGAATCGTATGAGTAAAAAACCTAGAAATTTGAGTACATCTTATCCATAGTGTATTATTTACATCTGCCAAGTTTCATAGTTATACATTCAGTTGTTCCAGTCATGTCGTCGAAACAAGAAATTGTCCGTGAGAAAATTTTGTGCACTCACAATCAAAATCCAGGGGCGTCCCACCGGTGGATTGCTAAAAGGCTTAGAATTGCAAATACAACTGTGCCTCGTGTAATAAGAACCTTCAAGGAGCGTCTGAGTGTCCAAAGGAAGGAAGGGAGTGGGCGTAAAAGTGGTCCAATGGACAGTAAAATGGCCAGGAAAGTCGTACAACAGTTCAAGAACCGTCCAAACATGTCAATTCGAGATGTCGCTAAAAAGTCCAAGGTGTCAGTCGGTTTTGTGCAGAAAACCATGAAGCGTGCTGGTGGTTACATGTTTACAAAGTGCAAAAAGCCCCAAACCGGAATGAAAAACAAAACATCACTGCGAAAACCCGCGCCCGGAAACTTTACACGAAACTGCTCACCAAATCCGGTTGCATCGTGATGGATGATGAAACATACGTCAAGGCCGACTTCCGTCAACTTCCTGGGCAAGAATATTTCGTTGCCAAGTCGAAATTTGATGTTCCGGAGGATGTTCGAAAGAAGAAACTATCGAAATTTGCAAAGAAGTTTCTAATCTGGCAGGCGATTTGCGGATGTGGTGAAATAAGTGCTCCCTTCATCACTTCCGGAACAATAAACGGTGCGATTTACACGGAAGAGTGCCTTAAGAAGCGTCTCTTGCCATTCATTAAGAAGCACAAAGGATCAACTCTGTTTTGGCCTGATCTAGCATCCTGCCACTAAGCTCGAAACGTATTGGAGTGGTACCGAGCCAACGGAGTCAATTTTGTGCCAAAGGATATGAACCCACTAAATTCACCGGAACTTCGTCCAATTGAAAAATTCTGGGCAATTATGAAAACGGAACTTTGCAAACATCCCAAAACTATAAAAACAGAGCTAGAATTGAAGAAAATTTGGGTAAAAACAACAAAAACACTGGGAAAATCGGTTGTACAAAATTTGATGGGTGGAGTGAAAAGGAAGGTGCGGGCATTCGGGATGGGAGACGAAATTGAATAAAACAAATGTTGTTAATCAAAACTCATTAGTAGTTCTTCATTCCCTGAAAATTTCAAGAAAATCCGATAATCAGTTTAATTTTGATGAGTATATATGTGTGTGCCATTTTTATCGAATACACCCTTTAGTCCTGGATTGAGCTTAAATGCTAACAGGTTCCAGTTTCAAGAAGTTTGCTTAGAGATGCGCTATGGCAGCTAATTTAATAATGGAGCATAACATCCCGTTCACACTACAACCAATATAACGTGATATAGACTATCTTCATATTAGCATCTATACATCTAAAGACTGTCTACGTTAAATTTCGGACACCAATTAATAGCAGCAAATCAAAATTTACACATTCTTCAAAAATACCGATTGTTTATTTCACAATAATAGATTTATATTGACAAAAGAAATAGTTGATTAAGATGTTAATCCTTCTTTCTGTTAAATTCTAGAATTTTCTGTAGCACACCCGCTATCAGGTTCCGTACGGTATCCTCGGAAACGCCCGCGGTGACGATTCTCCACCTTCTCTTGAAATCATCGGTGCCATTTGCTTTCTTCTTAGTTACGAAGAGTTTCCGCTTAGCTAGTGCCCAGTACTTCTCTGTTGGGCGAAGATTGGGATTTTTCTCAATAATGGCTATCGGCTTCTTGTCCATTTATTGGGAGCATACTTTTCGATTTGTTCCACTTTCAACCTTCCGATCCACAATAAAGTGCTGGCCAAATGATTCACAAACGCATAACACGGTACTTTTGGGAATTTTAGTTTCTTGGCAGTATCACGTACCGATAAATTCGTATTTCGCTGCCGTTCGTAAAAAATGCGTGTCCACTTGATTCGACGCCATTTTACTGAATGTAACAATGTCACATGAGCGAAACATTTTAGCGATCCGTGAAATAATTCAAAAACTACAAAGAAATAAAGGTGTCAGAAATAGATATTGACAGGCTTTAGTTTTCACTAAAAATAATTTGCGTGGCATTTGATATCGAGATCGTAATGTAGGTTGCAAGCTGAACGGTGTTTAATGCTACACGCTAAAATTACTGTCTCTTATAATCTTTTCGAGAGGAAAAAAGGAATAACAAGAGACAGTTATTCGAGCGTGTTGGTTGTGTTTCTTTATTCGTTTATTAAAACATCGATAGCTCGAATGCATGGTACGAACTCAATAGTAAGTTTATGATGTCAACCACCCATGCAACACATCTCTGTCATAATTGGTTACAGAAACTTTATTGTGACTTACTTGAGTCACATTGCAGTTACTTTGACTTATTTGCAACAAATGTGCTACAAGGGCATTGAGTATTTTTATTCATACGTGAAAGAAATGATAATTGATAGTTAACTTGCTCCCATTTGACAAACATTTAGAAGAGGGTTTTAGCGCATGTGGGAAAAAGTAGAAAATACATTAAGAGGTCTGGGAAAACGTCAACTTGCTTTGGAAAACTTTCAAAGAAGATAAACTGAACATGATATCTAAACTGAAAACAAAAGTGTCAAATGACGTGGCTTATGAACAGTCCCAAACTGGATTTTGAGAAGCATGTCAAAACTCCAAAGCACTGCAAAAATGTCCAGTCAGCATCTATTTCAAAATCTGTGTTATGTTTTGTGGTGCAGAAAGCAACTCCAGCTACACGAAAGATGTGGGCAGCAGAAATAGCACGGTGATGCACCATAATAGCTTCAAATCTATGGATTGTACGCTGACGCTATTACGTTTGATGTTCAACGAGGTGCCAGCAAGATCAACTGTGCTCGCACTAAGAGAGAAGCTATCATATCCGGCGTAGTTGTACCAGAAGACTGAAGAGAGCGTTAGTTCTTGAAGCCAGCCACTTTTGGTGTGGTGTTAGTGACGATTTCAACATTTTATGCTTGGATTATATTTCTCTACAATGGATTATATTTTTTTACAATATTTCTTCTACCAAACTACTAGTAACAGTAATTAAGGTAAAACATTATAATACCTGGCTGATAAACAATGCAAAAATACTGTCGTTTTAATAACCATTACCCTAAGTACAACATGGATTTTTTTTTTCTCGAATCAAATTATCGACAACACACGACAACTTCCGCCGCGAATCTTGTGTTTGCTGCATAAATCCTTCGAGAAAATCGAGCTGTCAAATTAGCACCACACGCAGCACCAAGTTTTCGGCTTCACGATTGTTGTTCGTGGATGACAGCCGCTTCACTCCTCACGCTGATTCAGATTTACCCAAAGTTGAGTAAAGTTAACCCAAAAGCATAAAAATTGGAACTACTCATAATTGGGTAACCGGGTCTAAACTCAAATTTGGGTGAACCCACAATTTATTTGATTATGGGTAAGATCTACTCAATATTATAAAATGTGATTTTTATGGAAATTGGGTAAAAACATTTTGAAAGCTTTTTCGTTTATGTTCTTTTCAAAAAAATAGACTATAATACAGCCATTATGTACATCCCAAGTAACACACAAAACATCTTTTAAGAATGATTTATAATTGTTTGAATTATAGATGCATTATAACCGTTTCGCAAAACATGTCAAGCCTGGAGCGGTTTGTGTCTCTCGTATTCTATATATCACTCTGACAAACGGTCGAGCTGAAAATACTTTTTTCACTGCTACAAGTGATTAATACTGTATTATTGTTCTTTAAAACATGGTTTCATACATTTATAATACATAAACATGACAAGATTTTATGGGCAGTTCTATATACTGTTGAAATTACATTACACCAACCATGTTTTGCAAAACGTGTTTTTTTTTTCTCATTACGATGAAGATTATGGTTTCACTGCCAACGGGAAGCATATCATAGATACTCAGAGTTTACTTTTCAACAATCTGAGTTGGCTTAGAAAAGAAGCTACAAACCTGTCACGTCAAGGACTAGTGTTCAAATCCCACGCTTGGCAATGTTTATATTTTTGTATGAGCATAGTTTTTTTTTCCGTTTTATGTTTTATAAGGCTTCACTTTTTGCGCTTTTTGCGTCATATTAAAGTATGAAATAAAGTTTTATACACTTAAATTTTCAAACCTGTTTTTGTCAGTTAGCAGTACTTTCAACTTGTTTAATACAAGTTGTGTTGCTTGGGTATCCTTTCATTTATTTTTAAATTCATTAATAAATCCACACATGCACGCGTACAAATAAACAGACAGCAAAGAAGTTGGTCAGATAGGAGCTCAATCTCTGCACGGCATCCACCAGCGAGATTAACGAAGGGTAGCTCTCCTCCAGCAGTTGATCCTTGGCAACACACATCACGGTGTCCAGAACCCGGTGCTGGTACGCATCGCTCACGCATTTCGGGAATCCGATCAGCTCGAACAGGTTCTGCTGGAAGCGGTTGGTTAGCTTTCTCTGATCACCATGTCGCGTTCAGAAGCTTCGTTGGATAAGTTTACTAAGATATCCAAATAGTTTTCTGATTCGACAGGCATCGGTGCGACTAAACCCGAGATGGCCAGGATGCATTCATTTACCTTTGAGACAAGATGTGAATCGATGCACCCTTTTAAAGAAAGAATAGTAAAAAATCTCCGTTACCATCTGTTTTAAACACATTGCACAAAATTACCTGAATTGTTAAGGACGAATCACTGTTTTTCACCGAAAAAACTGAAACAAAAGTACAAATACGTGGCCATTGTATAAACAGAAGAAAGTATTTATGAAGAATAGAGTGAGATTCACCCACTTTCATAAATCGCCTTACCCATGGTTTGACATTTCAGGCTGTTTTATGAAAATGGGTACAATATACTCAATTTTGGGTAAATCCGAATGTGCGTGCTGTGATTTGTACCGCGTTCAATTGAGGTGGTAATGAAAGGACTGTCTGCAATCGCATTCGTCAGACAACTTTATGTTACAGAAGAAATATGACAAACAAAGCTAAATCAAGCAGATTGCGAGCACTTCAGCAGAATCAAAAGTCTTTTTGGGTGTCTTTTTTATATGGTGTCCTGATTTTTGCTTTTGCAGAGATGGTATCCCTACCTTGAGGAATTTTCCTTTTCCATTTTCAAAACAAGTACCACCGGTGAAGCCCACTCACTAGCACCCGAGTAAGAATACCATCTTTTTCCAACGATTTCAAATGCTCAATAATGTGCAAACCGTTTTCACATTTGATTACGCTCTAAAAGAAAAAATTTCGTCTGTTGTCTACCTTCAGGAACCACCAGCAAATGCGTTTTTTTTAGAACCTGTCAAAATACCATCGTTTTTCTTCAGTAATAGAAGCAGTTCATAAGCGTATGAAGTGTTACAAATATCAATGAGGGAAGGTCCATTATTTATGTCACGCAGTAAAGGGGGAGGGGAGGGGGGGTTGAGAAAACGTGACGATCCATATAAAAAAAATTGAAGGTCCATACAAAAAACGTGACAAAGGGGGGAGGGGTGGTGTTGTTAAAAGTCAATTTTTGCGTGACGTAATTAATGGACGTTCCCTAAATACCCGTGGAATGGCTTGAACCAGGATCAAGGTATGCTTATTTCAGTGAAACTATGATTTGATTATGGGTAATATTTTCTTATGAAAATATGCATTTTGAAAAATGATCCATACTTGTGACAGTAAATAGTTAGTTTCCCACATTTATAGATCACTTGAACTCATGTCGCTCTATCTCTCAATACCAAAGGCAGTAAGGAATGCATAAAATATTATGCAAAAATACTGCACCTTATCAAAAACGGAAGCAATACAATGCTGAGGGTTGGGGAAATGCTGTTTCTGAAGCTCGTAGGGCGAGAAAGTTAAGCGTTACGCAGTTCCATTCAGTACAGTTCAACGTTATTTGAAGACTTCCCCGAAAAACACCAAGCCTGGACCCTCAATAGTATTGCCACTTGATCAAGAAGACACTTTACATGTTCAAAGCTGGATTGCCAATCAGTAAACCCGATTTGACTTACCTTACCAATCAGACCAAGGCGGGTGTGGCCTCTGATGTACACAGAAGTTGTTTCCATTGTAATCGGTCGGAAGGAATCCGTAGGTCGCCTTCTTCTTGATCGTCCCACCTTGCTCTTTTTCTTATACATGTCAGTTCGTTTTCGAGGACCATTTTAACACGAATGTCGTCAGACATTCTTACGACATGCCCAACCCATCCTAGTCGACCGATTTTAACGAAGTGTACGATGGAAAGTTCTCCCAGTAACTGATGCAATTCGTGGTTCATTCGCCGCCTCCACGTTCCGTCTTCCATATGCACTCCACCGTAGATCGTACGCAGCAGCTTCCGTTCAAAGACACCAAGGGCGTGTTGTTCCTCCAATAGCAATGCCCATGTTTCGTGGCCGTAGAGGAAATCACTCAGATGCTGTCTTGGCATACTCGGACGCTGCAAGTAGAAATGACGGTTGCCTTGTTTTGTCTCTTGGAATTTATGGTGCATAGGACACTGGTGGTAAACTTGTTTTTAAATATATTTTCTCAAATTCAGGAACAAAACGTCAAACATAAGGGCATTTATCCAGCTTTCAAAGGATATATTTCAAGTTGTCGCACTTTACTTGTGATCGATGCCATCATGATCTGCACAGCCGCTGGTGACACTGTACCGGCGAACTTATTCCACACAGATAAAAAGAAACACTGAATTTTCTGCGTTATCTAATGCACATAAAGGGAATGCGAGATTTCGCAGAAAATAATGGGATATTTCATGTAAATTTAAGCCAGATAACGCCTGAATCCAGCCTGTTGTATGAAAGATTGCAAACAATATCGTTGTTTACGGTCCTTTGGCTTAGAATTACACGAGGGGAAATTTTACGCGCTTGTTAAAATTAATTATTTTTTTCTGTGCACTTTCAACGCATTTGTTGTGCGTTTGTTACTTCTTTAACGCATCCTCGAAGTTTTCGCTTGACAACTGCTCAATATTTTTCGATCGGTCTGAACTCAGGGCAATTCGGAGAATTAATCTTTTTGGCGACGAAATTAACATTGTTTGCAACATACCTTTCTAGTACCTCCTTATAGTAGTAGTAGGTGGCTAGATCCAGGCAAAATATAACGTTGGTCTTGTGTTGCCGAATGAAGGGTAAAATCCGATTTGTTTATAATCCATTTTGACATATGTTTCGTCATCCATTAAAATACAGCCATCAAATTTCGTTAAAACTCGTTCGTATAGTAATCTTGCTCGCTTTTTGGCCACTATATTTTGTTTCAGGGAGCGATTCGGATGTTTACTGGCACAAGAAGATTTATATCCTTCTCTTGAAAGGATATAACGCATGGTGGAAAAGTTGGAATCGTATTTCTTTGCCAAATCACGTATGGAGACCTGGGTTGCCTTAAAGACTGGACTCGGAAAAAATGAGACACACAAAAATGATCACCAAAAATTCATTTTTAAATCGGATACTTCTTAAATTTTCAGGGATCAAATAACTATATATAAGCTTCGTTTTGGCATAATTTATTTATTGAATTTCCTTCCCCAAGCTGAATGCTCGTACGTTTCTCTTAACACTGCTCATGCCATCTTGGGCGAGGCTTTGTCCATCTTCCTTACACAACTTCTCTCAGTTTTTCTTCAAAGCTTCATCGGTTTTGAATGTTTTTCCTCTTTTCATCAACTTCTTCTTCATTATCGCCCAAAACTTTTTGATCGGACGAAGTTCTGGTGTATTTGGCGGGTTCACCTCCTTCGGGGCCACATTAACGCCCTTCGCTTCGTACCAATCCATTACAGACTTGACGTAATGGCACGAAACGAGATCCGGTCAGAACAGCGTGGGACCACGGTGAGAGCGGAGGAAGGACAGCAAGCGCTTCTGCAAGCATTCCTCTCAGATAACATCTGCCCGTATATGGTGCCGCGTAACGAACGGCTTGCTGTATCGTCCGCACTCGCAGATCGCCTGCCGCCAACAGGTACTTCTGCGCGAATTTGTCCATCTTTCTCTTCCGGAACTTTTTCGGAATCTCCATAGCCGGGATCTCGTACCGACAAAAAACTCGAGGCCGGGAATCTGTTTGGTGTCCGCCTTGATACTGTCTCGTCGTCCACGACGAGACGAGCTGGCGCTTGACCAGCCACTCAACGATGCAGCTTCCGCGCACCGGTTCGGCCACCTGTGTTTTGTTTGTCAGTCCGGTTTGGCGCCTTCCTGACCTTAAAAACACGTAGCCTATCCCGCTTCATGGTCTGCTGGACGACTGGTGGAATGGTTCGGGTTATTCTTAAAGTACTGCCTTAGCTTCCGCGCCTTCTCTGGGTATTCCGTTTTCGGTTTTCGGCCGCTTCCAGCGCGCCGCTCGATGGTCTTCGTCTCCTGGAACATCTTGACAACGCGGGACACGGTGGAATGGTGGATTCCAAGCCTTTTGCCGATCCATCTGTGCGACTGTCCAGGATTATCGATCACCGCGCCCAAGATTTGCTGGCGTAGCTCTTCTTGTTTCGAATGCATCTTGAAAACTACTTGACAGATCGCGATTTGCACACATAAGCATACACTCTAAACTAGTATTACCTTAAATTTCATTAATTTTTACCCGCGCGATAAAAAGTTACATCCAAAACAAAGTGTCGCATTTTTTCCGAGTCCAATCTTTACACATACCTCAACACCTTTCTCCTCAGCTATTCGAGAGACTTTTTTTCTGATTAAAGTAAACATCACATTGTAAAAACCACAAGACCAGCCAAAAGATCTTCACTTACTGTACCAAAGAGCACTGTTTGTATAATAAATAGGCGCATTAAAATATTGTTTTATATAACAATTTTTACAATCATGTTTTCCTCTTACTAGGTTAGTCAAAAAATTTTGGAGCAGTAGGAAAACCAAAGTTTCTACGCCCTTTTAATACTTCAACTTTCATAAGAACGTACTCAAAGTTCCATTTCGATTTGTTAATTTATTCATTGTTTATAAGCCATTTGAAGTTGACGTGTCAGGGATAAGACAACAAAGTTGGAAGATCGTTGGATCAACTGTAGTGGGGATAACTTTTTTGGGAAAGTGATTTCCCAAAAACAAGTATTTTCATTGCCGCTTTATAAACTTTTTGACTAACCTACTAAGTGATACATTATTGTGAGCATAGTGAGCACAAAAATAGTATTACACATATATTTAAATTATTGCTTTTTCTGAACATCAACTTTCCCGGGAACATGCAATCGTTAGCCCTTAATTGAAGAGTGTTATTACTTTTTCCGTGTTCTGAGCTGTTCTACCCCAGTGTGCGCCGGTTGATTGTGGAATCCAAAAATTGCTGATTTGCATCACTATTTGGAATTTTCGATGGCACAATTCCAAAACAATTCTTGATGAAAATTTGAATTAGCCTGTGGAATCTTTGATTTCCTTATCCTAAAATAATCGAAGTAGCAATATAAATCGGTTATAATGTGACTGTTTCCTGATTCCATCAACTATCACCTTCATTCTTGTACATCGTTCTTGCCAACACCGTTCCCCTATGATTTGATCAAAACAAAACCAGGAAAAGAAACCTGAGTTTTAACTCAAAAATAATCATGACCGGCGAAGCCAACTCCACCATAATTGCCATTGTACTTTGTGGGCCTCAAATGACAGCTGCTCAATCCCATGCTGCAACGTTCCTATTTAGACAAGCTTAGGATTGCTATAACCCCATAAATCAAATAAAATTCCAGGAAAACTAGCGGTAGGAAAAATTAAAATCTATTCCATTTTTTTCAGAACTTTCCCCCGTCAGCACATTACTCCACATTCTAGTAGTCATCAACATATTTGAGTGGTTGCTTCTTACCGCAAAAACAGAAATGTTTAACCGTGCAATTACGGTAATTGAATGGTCTGTTTGGCCGCATTTGAATTGAATTGATATTGACAAAGAGTACACCAAATTCGGATGAAGATAAAACAAAACGGTAAATCAGTTTGCTTGAATAAAAGCACTTGTCACACGGAGGAAATCAACGCTTGCTGCGATGGACGTTTTGCTGATAGGATTCATGCTGGCTACTTCGGTTTGCAATCTTTAAAATTTCCTCAAAGATATATAAAGCAGAATATTCTCCCATCAGGTGTTTGCCCAACCACCGGCCGAAAACAGAACTTGCTCTCAAGGAAACCTGAAAAAGGCTGCGGAGTGCTGCCCCTTGCCTCGGTTGATGAACAGGACAGTTTCGGACAGATGCAATCAGGAATTTAGAAATCGTAGCTCAAGACTCCCTCCCGGAGCGCGCCAAACGGAAGGATCTGTGAGAAGCGGTGTGAAATGAACGTTTCTATTGTGTTAATCACTTCTTAAAATTTCAGTGCGTAGAGGAGTGCATCTTCCGTACGATTGGAGGCTATAACGCAACCAGTAAAAAGTTGGACATTGAGGCTATCCGGAAGGAAATCCTCAGGACAGCTGCCAATTCGAAATTATATGTTCCGCTGTTCAACAGCACCATCGACTATTGCTATTCGTTGGTTTCCAAAGATCCACACCTCACCGCAACTCCGGTTTCATCCGTCCCGGGAAGTAACGGGTGCAGTTTTCTGCCTCCGGCGATGGTGAATTGCATTAGGATTGAGATTTTTAAGGTGAGTGTGACGCAGTATTATAAGTTTTATGGTGCTGAGCGTTTTCCTGCCACAGAAATGCCCCAAGAAGAGATGGTTGGATGTTCCTGCTTGTGATCAATTGAAAGAGAAACTCGAAACCGGCTGTTCGTATTCATCGATTATCAATGGATGAAGAAGGGCTTGCAGGTGGATTCAAGTTGCCGAAGAAGTAGGTTAAGAATTTAAAATGACAATGACAGGTTTTAGGTGGAGGATTTTTTGGGGAAATTGAAAAATGGATAAATAACAACTGGTTTTATTATTGAAATTGCATTCAACAACCTTACATTCACTGAGTTTTAAATTCAACTTTCCGCTGCAGTCTCATGATTTTTTCGAAAATTTACCTTGGAATTTTACTTAATCTGTTAAATGCTAGAGTGCCAGAAATATGTAGCTCTGTGATAATTTGTTATTGAGGATAACAGTATCCAGTTTGGTCAAGAACTGGTTAATTAAGAATAAATCTAAATTTTAGATGGAAAACCACAACGTTTCAAAAATCGTTTATGAGGAGCATGACTAGTTTAAAGTTTATATTATTTTGAGTATAAGCGATGTTTTTATCGTCCAAGAAGTTCCTGGAGTTTTATTGTGAAGATCCAGGGCTTTGTTCAAGTTTGTCGGATGCGATTCTTATTACTTTTGGATCAGTTGAACCTATAAATATACCAAAAAAGAAATTTTAAGTAGAAGAGATGTACTAGGCTATCCAAAGATTTCTGGAACTGACATGTTAATTTACAAGTATAGTCTGTCCATGTAAAAAGGTACGTTACATTTTTATAGATGTTCGTTCAACTTTAAGCTTAATAAAATACTAGAACGCATGTTTACTGCAAGATGTGGCCCAGTTAGAATTGGAACATAGACTATTGCGCATATTTAGGATACACATTAATAAAATATTCTGTTTTTACTTAAATGTTGGACTTTATGTGAACTTTAAAAAGAAAATACAAAAAATAAATTAATCATCTAGATTTCGAAGAAATTTGCAGACTTTTCCCGCAATACGTTTCATCAACCGGCCCACATTATTCTCATCCATCGTTTTGGCAATCTAATTCCTTTTGATTCTCAATTCATTGATTCTTTTGACGACACTGCCATTGACCTTCAGCTTCCACTTCATAATAGCCCAAAATCTCACTATCATCCTGACCTGGGGACAGTTTGGTGGGTTGAGTTCTTTCGATGTAAACTGAATCCCGTTGGTTTCATACCACTTTAGCATTGTTTTACTGTAATGACAGCTTGCAAGATTTGGCCAAAACATGACAGGTTCATTATGGGATCTGATGAATGGCAATATTCGCTTTTGGAGACATTCCGTTCTGTACAGCTTTGAATTAAATGTCTTATCAGTGATGAAAACCTTGGTCTTCCTACCGCAGCTACAGATGCCTTCCCAAATCATGTGTATACGTGCAAATTTATCTGCAAACACAAACTTGAATTTGGCAGGAAAATCTCCCCGAGCCGTATCCGAATAAAGTTTTCATCCCGGTAGTTGTTTGAAATCGGCCTTAACATAGGTTTCATCATCCATGAAAAGACATCCATTGAATTTTGTCAACACCTGATCAAACAGTTTTCTGGCACAGATTCTGGCCAAGTTGTTCTGCTTTTGATCTCTATTTGGTTGTCTACAGGCACGGTATGACTAGAAGCCTTCCCGGAGACGCGAATCCGTTGCACGGTACCTACTGCGTGCGAAGCAAAATTTTTTGGACAAAACGCGGTCTGAGATGTTGGGGTTTGCCTTAATGTTCTTGATGACTGTGTTCCGCAGTTGACGGTTGACAGTTGACAGTTGACGGTTGACGCTTGCTTTGTGCCTTGCGATCCGAAAGTTTCGTTTTATTTTTTCAAAATACGCCACACGGTAATTCGGGGGAAAGTTTTGGTCCAGACCACGAAGGGTTTTCTAAATGATTGCGCACAATTATTTTTCATCTTTCTTCTTCCATTTTGTATTTCTCTGAAACATGTTTCGGATGCACCGCGAAAAAAACTTCTTATGTTGTTATTGTTATAGAGAACAGAAGAGATGTCATAGTTTATAAATCCGACGGCTAGGGTCGCTGTAAGAATCAAAAATGTTTGTTCCAATACTTAATGGAGCCACAGTTTACGCCGAGATCACGGATTCTTTTGGATGGCGTCGTAAGTTCTCTCCAGCGTTTGCGTTTGGTTTAAGTATGGTAACGTTTAAGCACGGTATTTACAGTCAATTTTGAGAATTTAAGAACTGACACGCGGTGGGTTTTGTCCGAGAGTGCATCTGTGCGTTCCATCTTCGATTATTTTTGAAAATGTGTATGAATCTTGATGAAATATTTCCCACTGAATAAATAATAAACGCTGCCATTGGTTTATCCCTATGGCAACTAGCGGCGCAACATTAACTTAAAAGAAGCGGTTGATTGATAACTGAAACGGAGCTCAGATTCCAAAACGAACACACAATAAACCTCTTGAAACAGCGTGACATGTGTTTGCATGTTTGTTTTTACTCGTTTGTTTTCCGTCGGCCTATTTCCTCAACACGCGCATTGATCGGAAAAGCCTTTTTTCTTGGCGAAATTGATAACTCCTAAGCGTTACGTTTCGAATCATGGTGTATTCTACAAAGTTGTATTTGGAAGAGTTGTCCATCCTGTGATGATAGTTTCGTAGTTCCAAACTGTTAGTGACACATGGGTCAATAAGTCCCAGGTCTACTAAGTAGGAAAACAACATTTTTTGTGCCAAAATTCAATTTTATTCATCAATATAATTTCCTTTTAGAGTGATACAATCACTCCAACGTTTCTCTAGCTTTTCGATACCACCAGTGTAGAACGATTTATCGAGACCTTCAAGTTATGCTTCAGTTTCAGCAATGACTTCCTCATCTGAGCCAAATCTCTATCCACGGAGCATCATTTTGCGTTCCGCGAAGAGTCAGTAGTCACTGGGGGCCGCGCCAAAAATAATCCAACTCTCATTTAAGGTGGAAATTTGAGGCCTTTGGTTGAGGAACTCAAGATTAAAAACCACCGTACTACACTGAAAATGTTTTGTTCGTAAATAAACTTTCAGCCGTTTCGCAAACATGGGTTTTGTAAATAGAACTAATGTCTCATATGACCGGTCCATATTGCCTTTTTCTAATGAAGTGCTATCTTTACAACAATTATGGCCACAGAGAATTTCGTTTTAATCTAAAACACCTTACTCTATGTTCTATGCTAACTCAAACCGAGCTGAGCTAGTTGGATGAAAAATGGTTCGGACAGGCACTTGAAAGTTTATTCTGCCCAAGATGAGATACCAGTAGTCACGTCTTTTGTGGCCGACCTTTCTATCTCCGATGAACGTTCTCGATTCATGGTAAAGCTTTACGTTGTTTGAAACGAGAGCTCTGCTGAGCAGAAGTACGAAAGTGAGGTATTCGGATTAGACATTCCGGTAAGGGAATGTCTGGAGTGTAGCCCAATACATTTGTTGGCTTTCTTGTAACATCAATTCAAGGTAAATTCCCCAAACACCGGATCCGGTGATGTTGACTTCAAACAAAAGCATACCAACATCGTGAAACGTATTCACCAGTATTTTTCCAGCCTTCAGGAAAAAACGAAGTAGAAATTAAAAAGATTAGCTATCTACCGGAATCATTGAGCAGAGCGGATGAAAATGTCTTAATGTTCATCGGTATAAGTTGGTCCCCAAGGGTAACAACGACATTCTGCTTGCAGTGGATTTAAGAAGCCTGATCAGAAACTTCAAAGAACACCATTCAAAATGTTTACCTTGAAAGCAATTCTTTCGGATTTGAATGGAGCGTCAAATATCTCCACGATCGATCAGGAAAGTGCATTTTTCCACGTTTAATTGCATGAAGATCTAAGCAATCTTAGTTTTTTTTTTGCCGGAAATGTAATCTATTCTTTAAAGACACTCTTTTTTGGTCTTTGTTATTCGGATGGCATATTACAGGAGTTATTAGAAACCATGGTACTGGCGGATTGTCCGGGGGTTGTCAACTACTTAGATGACATTCTCGTCATGGAAACTCTAATTAGGAACATGATAGGAACCTGGAAAGTACTCCGGCGATTACGTGAGCATAACGCTCGTTTTTATATTATGTGGGTGCATCTCCAATAGGTCTCGGTGCGGTGCTCATACAATTCGACGAGTATGGATATCCTCGGATAATAGCCTGCACTTCTCAAGTTCTTACGATGAACTGAACAAAAGTACTCACATACCCAAAAAGAGCGTTCGCAATCGTTTAGAGTGTTGAGAGGTTCGCTTACTACTTGGTTAGTAAACAAATTACTTTCCGGACAGATTCAGAAGAAAACGCATTTATTGTTGGCGGGTTGCATTAAACGGGCAGGCGTGTCATACACTGGACTGAGACTTGGGCATTGCGGCTTCTTCTATATTGGTTTTGTATTGAAGTTCCGGGACAACTGAACGTTGCCGATGCTTTGTTCCGGTTGATGAATAGATCGGTAGGTGATGAAGTCGTTGACGAAGACAACCATAAGCATTTATTGTTTTCGCTGGGCGCAGAGAATATGACCATTTCACGGATGGAAATTTAAACTGCATCGGAATCTGACAAGAAGTTGGACGCAGTGAGATTGGGAATACAAACCCGAAGAAGGTCAGACGGTCTCTACCGATATGAGCCTTAAGCAAAAGGTTTGAGAGTACTGTGACCACTTGTTTTCAAAAATGACTTGATTGTCCTGCCTAAAAATTTTCACTGAAGAGGGTTTGAGACAGCCCACCAAGGACATGTTGGATGTGTTGCTACAAAACGGATTCTATGTGAATTTTTCTCGTGGCCCAATATGTCGAAACAAGCTACTGAAATCGTAAGCAAATGCGAAAAATGTGTTATGATCTCTAGGATGGAATCCGCCAATCCCTTTCCAGGTCGCCATATTGATAGTGGCTCGTGGGAAATACTGCAGATTGATGTTCTGGCATTGCAGACATGTGGTTCTGGGAAGTGTCTCCTGAGCGTTGATACACTTTACCCCTACTAACACGTTTGCGTACGGAATGTTGACTCTATTTTTTTTTTGCCATTTTCATGCCGTTGTCAAAATGGCGTCGAAGCAAGAAGAGTAGCATATCAAAATTTCGCACGCGCATAAGTAAAATTCAAATTATTCCCACACCGACTTGGTAAAAGCACTTAATATTGCCAAATCAACCGTGATGATTGTTTTAAAAGTGTTTGGAGCAAGTCTGACAACTGCAAGGAAGCTTGGATTAGGAGAGAACCGATACAAGGAAGCCACAGCGACCGGCAGAATAGTGGCCATCATTTTCGAATGCAATCCCAACCATTCCTTCAGATATATCGGAAATAAATTGAGAAAGTCCCACACAACAGTGCAAAGAGCAAAGAAACGAGCCGGACTGTCAACATATAAGGTAACAGTGACACCAAATCGAGAAGATAAGCAAAACACACCAGCCAAAGGAAGAGCGCGTAAGTCGTACACGAGTTTGTTGACCAAGTTTGATTGCGTCGTAATGGACGATGAAACGAACGTCAAGGTTGGTTTCAAGCAGCTTCCAGGTCAAGAGTTTTATACGGCTACCGGAGAAAGAAGAATCAAGATAAGTTTAAGCAGAAACAAATGTTAAAAATCCCGAAAAAATACTTGGTTTGGCAGGCGATTTTCACCTATGGGATAGCAAGCAAAAGTTTCGTGACAACTGCCATTGTCAACCAAGATATTTATGTAAAAGAATGCTTGCAAAAACGCTTATTGCCTTTCTTGAAGAAACATAGTTGTTTCGTGCGGTTTTGGCCAGACCTCGCTTCTCGCCACTACAGAGAAATGGCTCAAGAATTGTATGTCGCTAATGATGTGCAAATCGTATTCAAGAGGAAAAACCCTCCAAACACGCTGGAACGGCGCCCAATTGAAAAATATTGGGCAATCGTAAAGAAAAACCTCAAAAGAACCTGAAAAACAGTTCAAGGCAAAATGGTGTTCAGCATCAAATAAGGTAGATATAACAGCAGTACAAAACTTGATAGATGGTGTGAAACGTAAATCCCGACAGTTCGCATTTGGAAAATTGGAAGCCTAATCAAATTCTTTTCCTGCGTTTAGTAGACCATGAACTTCAAAAAGAAATAATGATTGATCATTTATATAATAAACTAATTAGTTAGCATTAGCATTAGCATTAGCATTGACGTTTGCACACCTCGTGGATGGAGCTACGATGAGGAATAATTCGTTGAAGACATTGCATGTCACCATGAAACGAAACCTGATTACGGTTACTGTTACGTTTCTTCACGCAATAATCTCCACGAAGACACTCCTCGATCGCTCACCGTTGGTGATAGGTAGGATTTGGTATCTACCTTAAGAAAACACGGGGAACCCACGTAGGCTTCAGTGGATATCAAAGGAAAAGGAAATTAATAGTCCGAGAGAATAGTTAAACAGAATGCCCTGTTTGGTGTACAGAACAAAACAATATTCAAAAATGGTCGTTGGGAGCATCTTGTCTAAGAAGGTTAAGTGATGCTCCATTTCTCTTCAAACGGTTGGGACTTTAGCATTAACTATAGTCCTAGCACCCTATGGCTTATGGTTATAGCGCCATTACTCGCTCTCTGAAAAGAGAAGAATGTCACCGGGATAAACCTATCCACTACCATTTAACATTTCGCCAAACATGTTGAGTGTCGTAGAACCACTTCTCTTTGTGTACCACGGCCATACAATAGTTTGAAAATTTTATAATTATCCTGACATCCATTGCCTAAAGTGCTGGAAACCCAACAACCTTCATAGACGTTCAAGAGATAAAAATATGACGAGTTTCAATACTTTATTTGTTGAATGGTTATATGTATTCAATATGGTTGATTAAAATTGAGTTACTGGGAATATTATTTACCAATACCGCTCTTTCTCTCATTTATTCATAAATACTTACAAATGTACATGCACACATGCACATGTACATATATACATATAGCGAGTCAAGTTGACCAGCGAGATCAAGGAAAGGGAGCTTTCCTCCAGCAGTTGATCCTCGGCAACACAAATCACGGTGTACAGAATCCAACGGTGGTGCGCATCGTTCAAGTATTTCGGGAATTTCTTGGCCGTCAGTCGGGTCAGCTCGAACATGCTCCGCTGGAAGCGGATCATTAGTTTTCACTGATCGAATACGCTCACCTTGTCGCCCAGCCACTTTTTGTTCTCTGCTTCTTTTTTTATTAGCATTTTTCTTTGACCATTCAGTCAACGTAAGCACTACTTCATTTTCACCATTCAATAACATTATTCGGACAATCACAAAATTCAACGATCGCGACTATTTTTCCATCAATTAGAAAACGCGATCGGTTTGGTTGACTTCCGAAACCCACTTAACAAGCTGCGAAAAACGTATTTCGAATACCACATTAGATATTAAATTATTATTTTTAATAATTTTCAGTCGCAGCGAAAAAACAAACGTCAGGTCCGATCACAGGCACAGCCTGCTTTTTTCCATTTATATAATAAACTAATTAGTGTGCACTTAATCATGTTTGACCAATTTTTGACCGTTCCACTCTTTAAAGTTGATGATTTTTTTTCAGAAGCCGATGGGAACATGGTCAACACGGCGGACACCTCTACAAGACAATGACGTACGATAGGATAGACAGCGATCCATTTTGCCTTCAATTACTACTGCAGACATCGAAAAGAAACCAAGACAAGAAATACGTGAACCAGGTAAGTTCAATGTCTTTGAACGGAAGGTGCTGCGTACCATCTACGGTGGAGTGCAGATGGAAGACGGAACGTGGAGGAGGCGATTGAACCACGAATTGCACCAGTTGCTGGGAGAACCTCCCATCGTACACATCGCAAAAATCGGTCGACTTCGATGGGCTGGGCATGCCGGGAGAATGTCGGTCGACAGCCCTGTGAAAATGTTTCTTGAAAACGAACCGACAGGTACAAGAAGAAGAGGCGCGCAACGAGCAAGGTGGATCGATCAAGTAGAAGGTGACCTGCGGACCCTCCGCAGACAGCGAGGCTGGCGGGTGACAGCCATGGGCCGAATAGAATGGAGACAACTTCTGTGTACAGCAGAGGCCACGCCGGCCTTAGTCTGATTGGTAAGGTAAGGTAAGTTCAAGAATATGATATTGTATCAAGTAACGGAATAGAGTATCAAGTAACGAAGCAGAAGTTGTGAAAGATTTAGGGATTGAGTGGGCCAAATTTCACACACCAAGTTCCATAAGAAGGTGCTGCTGTGACTGACAATCGGCGAGAAGGGGTTGTCAAAGCCGCTCTTCTTTCGACCAGACTGGCCGTGAACGGGGAAATTTATAGTACGAAATGCTTGTCGGAAGATGCGTCGTTAATCACGAAATACCACAAGGGCGAAGACGCGCTGTTCTGGCCGGATCTGGCGTCAGCCCACTACTCGAAGATGAGGAGAAGAAGCGGCTGAATATCGATGTGGTACCCAAGTCATCGAACCTACCCAACGTCCCCCAGATGAGTCCCATCGAAAATTTCTGGGCCAATCTGAAGCGAGAGATCTACTCCAACAATTTTGTCGCGAAAACTGAGGAGGAATTGATAAATAAAACGAAGAAATAACTCAAAAACATTCCAACACGCATGTCTTCGTTCGCCATGGCGAATGTTTCGGTTAACTGCTGGAAGGCCGCTCGTAATTGCGTAAACATTTTTTTGCAAGTAGGCTTAAATAATTACCTTCCATGGGAAATTTATCAAAAGTAATTATCTGTTTTTTTTTTATCACCATCCGAAAATAAATCATTTTTTTTTAAAGCAAACGTTACAGGGAAGAGGGAAGCAGCATCGGATGTAATAACCTGAACGAAAAGAAAAATATATTCAGTTTTGTTATTGCCCGTGACATGAAAAAACGTCTATAAATAATTGTCCGAAAAATAACACCGAAAAAACAAAACGAACCCCGTACCTTCTGCAATCCACGGCAATACTGTAAACCTTTTCAGCCCGAAAGTTGTTTCCAGAGATCGAAATTCTCACTCAGCTGAGTGAAAACCATGCTCTCTCTCAAGCGGGTTGTCGATGAGTAGCGAACCGTTCACTTTTCCATCTCTCCATTTTCGCCGATAATTCATTATCCTCTCACTTGCATATGCAATAATATCTCTCTCCAAAATTCAACGAAAATACATTCTCATCTCACATTTTTCACTGAAAACATGCTACCTAGATCGTAAAACGCGAGGAGCAAAAGCCGAAAATAATGCCAAGCCGGTGCACACTGGTACCGCCATGGACCATAAATGACAAACTTCTGAAATAAAATGAATCCCCGGATGTGTCGTTCTGCATGCCCCAAATTAAGATGTTGCTGATGATATTGAATATCAATATTTAAAAAAAAAACATACGTTTGATTTATATATGATATATGATATATCAAAAATATTGCAGATGCATATTACGAAACTATTACGAAACGATTTATGGCCGATCCTTCATTAAAATAGAAACACTTTGCGATGCAGCCCTTCTTTTCTGCCTACTGCGATTCAAATCATTATACTTGTTTTGGTTTTCATTTCCACTGGTTGTTTACGTGCGGAATTCGTTGTGTAAAAGTGACTGTGCTGGCAAGATCGTGAAGATAATCCAGAATGGCAGACGGCAGTGGTACTTCAAACCCTTCGAACCCGAAAAAGCGACGTAGTGTAGCGGAAATCATCAACAGGGTGAAAGTTTTGCTGCCTACCGGAGAACATCGATGTGTGGTTGATCCAGAATGCCTGTACACGCAAGTAAAGCTTGTCGTGGGCAATTTCAAGCGGCACATCCAAATCCGGCATCCCATGGAGTACCAACTCCTCGGGCTAGGAGACGTAGGAGTGAACAGACCGGAAAAAAGGGCCGATCCGTTGGTTCCCGTCCGTATGACCAAGGCGAAGCTGCTGGGAGGGGTAGTGAAATTGGTGTCGGTTCATGGACTTCCATTTGCATGTACTGAATGGGATGGTATGCAGGATATCTTGAAACCGTATTGCGATGCTTTCAACGTGATAATCAACAGTCACAATATTTGCCAGTACGTTGCAATTACTGCTGCTGGGATCGATCAACAAATCCAAACTGAAGTGACGGGAAAAATAATTTCACTTAAGGCTGATATCGCATCGAAAATGCATCGTAGCGTCCTCGGATTAAACATCCAATTCGTTGATAACCACGGTGTTCTCCAGAAACGTACGCTTGGTAATAGCATTTATACATTTTAAGTCTGGCTAAGTTTCTAATGACGTTTAATTACAGCCATAATCGAGCTCCATGAGCGGCATACAGGAATCCATTTGAAGGAAGTCGTGTTTGCAATATTGGATCGGTTTGGAATCCACCCACATCAAATCTACAGCATCACCATTGATAATGGTAAGAATATAGTGAAGATGTCTTCCTTGATCGAAAAGGAAACAGTGCCAGAAGAGGAATATCAGGATAGCATTGAGTGCAACATGGTGGCAGAAGCAGATCTTGAAGATCAGGACGAAACTTTAGAAGGAATGCTCGCAGATCTGGAATCGGTGATTGCGCACACGTCAGTGACAATTGGATGCGGTGCACATACTGTACAGCTGGCAGTAGCAGATGCTTGTAAAAGCCATCAGACAGAGCTCAAAAAGGTAACGAAAGTTGTTACCTTGTTCCGCAATGCTAAGTACAAGATTTTTTTTGACATTTCTGGAGGCAAATACCCATTGACACCCGTGCCAACTCGTTGGAATTCCTATTATTTAATGATGAGGACACTGGTCAACCAAAAGGATTTTTTCATGAAACTTGGTGAAGAATTTGAAGAGCTATGTAAGAAAATTGATGTGTGTGTGGGGGGTGGTGGTACTAGTTGAGGAATCTCCCGAATCACGTGGCTAAACTGGATAGACAGCCAAAAAATTATGATGGGTGGAAGGCACCACTCATCGCCCTTTTCGGGGGATAGCTGTAATCAAATAATCATCTGTTTTCTTTGTTTAGTTGTTGTCAAACAACGTTAACGTATATAATTTGTTTACTATGTGTTCTCTACCTATACAGATATGTGTGACCAGTGGTGTCTAATTGATGCTTACGTGGAAGCTTTCGAGCCACTTTACGATTGCACCATTGCAATTCAATGCCTAAACTGCACCCTCAGCGACTTTTTTGGACACTGGATGACAGCGTTTGGACGAGTGGCATCCATTCAATCCAATATGTTTAAAACCGGTATAATGGATGCCATGGAACGACGGGAATTGTTCCTTCTGAACAATTATGCGATGCAAAATGCCTTATATATCGACCCCAGATTCTCCTTCCGTGGTTCTGGATTGTTTTCGTCACAGCAAAAGGAAAACATCACAGTAAGGAATACTTTGAGTATAGTTTACATTTTTATAATATAAATTATATTTTCAGGAATTTCTACTCCATGTTCATCAAAAACTCAATAATCTGTCCATCCAACCTATTGAAGAACCGGTGGCTGGATCATCATCCTCTCTAAATCAAAACACAGTGATCACTTCTACCACTCGGTTCAGCTTGAACGAGTTCCTTTCTCAAAGGATTGGTAGAGGAACTCAAGTGGCTGCAAATGTTTTATCATTAGAGCAAAGAATAAAGAATATCCAAAACCAACCTCGCAAAGACGCTGACCAAAACGGATTCGATATTATTGATTTCTGGGCCAAACAGCGCTATGATGACCCAGAACTTTGGAAATTGATAAAAGTAGTACTGGGAGAACCGGCTACACAATGCAGTGTTGAGCGAGATTTCAGTCAGTTCAATCTAGTTTTCACTAAGATCAGAAATCGCATCAGTGGAACTAACCTTTAAAATGTTCTGAAGATAAGATCAAACAAAGAGCTTGTTCAGACAGCCCTAGCAAAGTCGTTGGATCAAGACAAGTATTGAATCGCTTTAAGAGTTAGAGAAAAACTGAGAAGTATAAAAACTTCACACTACATAATTTTCTATAAAATTTTCTTAAAAATTAGATGATATACCAAGGCCGTTATAATCTTTAATAAACGTTGAATAAGGTATTTTTTTTAATTCGTAGTTTTCATCGTTTTTGCATCTCATGGGGATATAAGGCTATCCACAAATTATAAGGGTTTGTGAGTGATTTTTAAATCCCCCACTAGCGCTTTGTAAGACGCTATAAGATTTTCAGATAACCCCCTCCCCACTAAAACCTTACTAAGCAAAAATAGTAATCTAACAATTGAATCTCATATAAGAAAATCTCCTTGTAAGAAATTTGAAACCTACCCCCTTCCTCCTGAATCTGTTACATAAGTTATGGTTGACCCCTTTATCGCTCATAACTGCCACTTACCTCCTGATCCCCCTTTGACCATCATTGAACCCCATGAACTCCTTTGACTGCCCCCTTCCCCACTGACTACAATTAATCCCCCTTATCCGCCCCTGATTACCCCTTAACACCACTGAGCCCCCATTATTTCCAGCACTTTTTACCGATCACTGAACAGCCAGATAAGTATTTGCACGGCTTCTCATAATAACACGAATTATTTTTGCACGGTTTCTCCAAACAGCATGAATTATTTTTGAACAATTATTTGTACATGGTACGTATCCTTCGAACGAAAAAATAATCTGGTTCATCTCAATGAATGGCCTCTAAGTAGTTACTATTGCGCTAAAAAGAGATCAGTGGTAAATCCTGAAATGTCATTTCAATTATTTACACGCAAATACTTGTTTTTTTTTTCCATGACAAACTGACCAATGGTCACATTAATAAATTACAGAAAAGTGGTAATTCGAAGCCTTCAGAGGAGCAGCAAGTTTTATTACAAGTGTTCCGTTTTATATAGGAATATTTAACGAAAAATATTCTGTGTTTTTACCTGAAATGGTATCGCTCCATATCACAAGATAAACGCTGAATGATATTGATTTCCTTGTTTTCACCTGTAGTAAGTTACAAACCTCCATGTACCCTAGCTCCAGCCATATGAATACAATAAAATTTGTTTCGTTTTTGTGATAATTCAATTTTTGGGCTTATTAAATGTGATTTGAATTTTAATAGTATTTCCTGATCACTGGAAATACTTGCGAACTTTTGTGGTTGACATCAATAGCTTTTCTCAATAAAATCACTGTGATGCAAATTAACAGTGTTTGAAGAAGTTTATATCTGTAGATAAATCATTTCGTTATTTTTTGCATGCCTGGTTTGAATTGTTATTCAATAAATTATCTAATAGATAAATCGTCCACCTCAAACCGTTGTAGGGGTAAGTGGCGGGACCATCATCATCATCATTATGAACCAGAAGTAACTTCTATTTAGTTTGCTTCAAATATACAAATTGTTGTTTGCTCACAACATGAAGGCACAACATGAAAAATTGGATTTTGAACGAATTATAATGTCAGAATAAAACAAACATGAAGACTCGTGCATTCTCAGGTGTCAAAAAGTAAGTGAAAAATAATTATCGGCATTTAGGATTCTGTGAAAAAGAAACGATTTATCAGCTACTCATGCTCTCCGAAAATTATGAATCGCCGTTGCTTTTCTCGCGAGCACTGCTGTGAGCGTATAATAGTCTCTCGCTTCTCACATTCTCATCTGTTTCTCCAAGCGGGTGGAAAAGGACGTTTCTCTTCTCATATTGGCGAAAATTTCGATCTCTGGTTGTTTCAGTTTGCTGTAACTTCTCCATGTGTCGCTTATCCACCATGGCTTCGTTTTGTGTTATATTTTGCCGTCTGGGTAGGCCTGACATCATCTTTCTATCCAAATAATCGCACTCTAGATCCCAGGGTGGCACTTTTAGGTTGTTCAGTTCCTCGCACACTTAGAGGTCTGCACACAGAATCAATGAAAATATGTTCAGGAGGCAGAATACCAAAGAACAAAGTTTTTCTCATAAAAGACTTACCCTGGGCGTGGAGAGAACCACCAAATGCGCTACCTAGGTGACTAGCAAATTCATGGAACATTCAAACATTCAACAGTTACATAATTCGGGAATAATTCAACAAAGTTGTTTCATTAGGGCCTAACTGACAAACATAATCAATGGCTTGTTCCGTAATTTTCTCGTGAGAAAAAGGTTACCCATGTAAGCCTCCAATACTAGCTGATATGTAAACTCTTCCTCCTTGAAATGTTTAAAATGAGAGAGAAATTCGCGGAAAAAGCCATTGTTTACGTTTGTCAGTTAAGTCCTTATGAAAAATCATTGTCGAATTCAATTCTCAGCACAATCACTGCCACTGAGAATTCTCACTTTACTGGAATTGAGTATTTTAATAATATCATTTCTTTCACGTGCACGAACCAGCAGAAAATAAACACGTCATTTTAAAACCACGACCTGCTTTGATCTTTTCATTGTGTGGTTCCTTTCCCAGTGTACCCAAAGTTTGTCAAAGTTTATCTGCTGTTTGCTAACTGTGGCGGTCATCATTTTGAGTCCGGTACTTCTAATAAATTGAATGCTTTGAAAGTTTATAAACCGGGAGTGTTCTGCGGAAAGACGCCATCGAGGTCATGAGTTTTCAATTGAAGCCATTAACACGTAGAAACTTTGGATTCTATTTATTTTACATAACAAAAATGAAGCAACTCATAATACCCTAACCATTGACAATAGAAGAATACGAACATCCGGTAGCAAGTTTCTCTTTCAGTTGATGGCATTCCGGAATGTCAGTCCATTTGTTTTTTGGGCATTTCTGAGGCGAAAAACGACGCTTATCATCATACAGTTTTCCATCCATTTCCTTCCATTCCAATCACACTCACCTTGAACAGCTCAATCTTAATGCAATTCATCAAGGCTGGAGGCAGAAAGCTGCACCCATCTCTTCCCGGAATCGGCGAAACCGGAGTGGCCGAAAACTGCGGATCTTTCGAAATGATCGGATAGCAATAGTCGATGCTGTCATTCAAATACCGCAGAAATGCCCTCGAGTTGGCAGCAGTGCGCAGGATGGCTTTCCGAACTGCCTCGACGTTCAGTGTCTTCGTGGTCGCATTATAACCTCCGATGGCCCGAAAGATACACTCCGTCACGCACTGAAATTCAAAAAGATTAGACCGAGAAACTTATCTCCAATCTCTCCTCACCGATCCTTCTGTTTTACGAGCTCCGGGTGGAGGTCTTGGGCTGAGATCTTTGAATTCCTGATTGCATTTATCGGCAATTGCTTTGCTCATCAAACGCGGCAACGGACAGCAATCCACAGCTTTCTTCAGATTTCCTTGGAAGCAGGTTCTATTTTCGGCCGGGGGTTGGGCAAACACCTGATAGAGAATACAATTTCGTATTACATACATTTCAAGTTTTCGGAAAATGATTGATTTCAGACCGAAGTTGCCAGCATGAGTCCTATCAGCAAAACGTCCATCGTTGTAACCGCGTTGATTTGCCAGGCGTGACAAGTGCTTTTATCCAAACAATTTGCTCACTCATTCATTATTAAAATTTTGGCTAACTCATTGCGAATCTCAATTCAATTCAATCTGCTAATCAGACCATTCAATTGCTTTGTTGACATGTGTTTATTCAGCATGATATTTCTTGTGGCAGGAAGCAGCATCGGATAAATTTTAAACGCGGGAATCTATGAAGTTGTGTACCAGTAGTGACAGAAATCACCGGAGAAAATGTTGGGAAAGTGGATACTAATGTGTTTTCTCATCACCGACCTTGTTGGTTTGGTAATACGCAAGTACTTAGGTCATGCAGCATTGAATAGTTGTTTATATTTTCAGGGCACAGCGGATCTCATGTCGTGTAAGAATAATACAGCACGGGCTCGAGACTGCTGTCAGATCCCGGCCATCATAAAGCAACCCATCGTGGAAGCATGTGACGCAAAATTTCCACACCTTGCTCCACAGTCGGATCCGAAGCGGGGTGTGAAAAGATTAGAAGGATCAGTAGGCTTTGCATTGCTTGGTTTGTTGATTTGGTCTATTGTATTATTTGTTTTTCATTTCAGTGCGTTGTGCAGTGTCTGTTCGAAACGATTGGAGCGTTCAAAAACAACTCGTTGGATAGGGAGCTGACCCGGAAGCACATTTTGGAAACGGCTGGGGTCAACCGGAGTTTCGGGCCATTGCTGAACGATGCCGTCGATTTGTGCTACAAAAATGTCACTGAAACTCCCGCATTTGCAGTCAAACCGATCTCTTTCGAAGACGGTCACCTAGGATGTAGCTTCATTCCACAGGAAATGAACGATTGTGTGAAAACGATGCTGTTTTATGTGAGTTGATTTGGTTTTTCGTTGCTTTGGAGTGATTTTTTTGAACTTATATTTTAGTACTGTCCACCGTCCAATTGGAACAAATCAAAAGACTGTGATGATCTGCGGGAAAAAATTGATAAAGGATGTTCTTATTCTGCTCTGTACTGAAAATTAGAAAGCTGTGTACAATCAGGTCTTCTATAGTAGGGTGGGTAGAACGATCAACCCACCCAAATTTCTTGGCTGTCCTGCAACCAATTGAGCTGTTTTTTTGTATGTAGGTAGGATCTATCATTAACTTGATATCTACTGACAGCCTAGAAATAAGGATGCGTGGTTGATACTACCCACTGTACTTTGGGAGACCTGAATGTTGTTTGAATTCACCAATAAATATGTGTTCCGTACTGAAGATTATTTGATTGAAAGCAAAATATCTAATCTTTTTATTTGAAATTAGTTGACCCTGCAAATATCTTTATGCAATTGGAAATGTCACTTGGAAATGTGACAAACCAGACGGAAATCTACGCCTTCTTCGTCACACCGCTGATCTAAAGGTTCGGTTGACGCTTAAACAGATTCAACACTTTCCTTGCCCTCTCTGGATCAGCTACCTACTTCCCCAGCTTCGGAGACGGCTTACCTCTTGTTCGATCTAACCCGTTGTGCGCCTCTTCTTCTTGGTCCTTACTACGTGCCTGGCCCACCGTAGTCAACCAGGCGTGGGCGATGGGACCGTGGATTTTACGCAGGACGTTTAATTAAAAAATACCAAGTTCGTTTTGCGTTTCCACGAGGAGTCTGGAGAATCGAACGGTGTTGGTTTCATAGAGCCTGCAATCTGTAATAGGAGGGTGACTTTGGTGTAGTGGATAACATCCATACAGTGACCGGAATACAAAAAGATCCACCCATATTAAATATGACTATTAAAATAAAACTGGCTGCGCTTCTAGAGAATCCGTGATGTTGATATTTTTTGCCGTAAACCTGGATTTTATAATGTTTTCATGATTTCGATGATTTTGATTTCAGGTTTTGAGATAGACAAGTTAAAAGTTACAATGCATTTTTATTGGTATGACATATAAAAACATCTACTTTATGTTCGAAAGAAGAATCAAATAATTTCTAATCAAAATAAATTTTCTGTATTTAATATGACCTTCCTTTGCTTCAATAACCAACTGCAATCGCTTTGGCGTGCAGTTTTCAATGGGGTTCAATTCGGAGCTCTGGCGTGGGTGGCAAAAAAAAAGAATGTTCGAGATCCTTCTGTCGCCACGTCACAAATATTTCTCCTGCGAGAAATTTCAGGTTGTAACAATCATGTTGAAAATTAAAAAAAAAACGTAAGAACTCACCCAACAATCCATGAATGAATACAACATCCAACTGACGTTTTGATATAACGGGGGAAAAGCAGTAGACTAAAAACTTTTTTGTACGAGGGATGCACGGGTTGTAAAAATTATGCGTCGGATTGTCTATAATAAAGGGTGCTAGTGTACATTCAAATTATGCCTGACGATATTTTTAAGAAGATTTTATTCTAAGATTTATGTCTGTTTGTCTGTGGTTTAACTGTCGATCGGAAGGAAGTGAGTGGTAGAAAAAGTGTTGCGTACTGTGTGAAGGATCACAAGCGAGCGGTTGCTGCCTTTAAACGCAAACCCAACTGTTCCGTTCGGGATGTCGCGAAAAAGCTGCACTTGACCAAAAGTTTCGTGCAGAAAGCCAAGAAACGAGCCGGGCTCCGTTCATTCAAAGTTCAGGACGTTTCAGACCGCAATCAAAAACAGAATTGGACAGCTAAAACACGTGCGCGTAAGCTGTACACACAAATGTTGACGAAACCACACAGTTAATAGATGAATTTAAAAAAAAGTTTAAAAAAATGTACATGATACATTACATGATTTTGTTGATTATCACTAAATTAATGACTCATTTGGTACATAGGCCGAACGAAGGAGCTAGGCTAACATTACATCCCCTTACCCTAGAAGGTAATACTTCAATAAAGAAATCCTGTAAGTTTCAGCTTAATCGAACGATTAGGTTTCGAGTTAGCACCGGCATAAACTCCGAAAATGCTGTTTTGAGAAAAACGCGTTGAAAATAGGTCTTCTCGGTCAAGCGTCTCTTTGAAACTGCGGCGCGCAGAAAAATTAAGAGTTCGAATTTCAAAAAAAGGGTTTCAGGAGCGTATTCTCCGCGAAATTTACTAACTTGTTATGCAAATAATAACATTGAATTTTTTGGTCATTCTAACTGTTTATCCCCCCTTAAACCCCCTTAAACCCCCTTAAATTCCCGGCAACCAGTTTGTGACTGCGAAAGACAAGTTCGATGTTCCAGAGTCTCTCAGGAAACAGCAAGCGTCAAAGTTCCCCAAGAAATTCATGATTTGGCAGGGAATTTGTTCGTGTGGTAAACGGAGCAAGCCTTTCGTGACTATTTCAACTGTAAATAGTCAAGTATACATGAATGAATGCCTGAAATAACGATTGATTCCGTTTCCCAACACACACAACGTTCCTACAATTTTTTGGCCGGACCTAGCCTCTTGTCACTACTCCAAGGATATTCTGGAGTGGTACAAGACGAATGGTGTCATTTTCGTGCCGAAGGATCTTAATCCCCCAAACTCTCCAGAGTTGCGGACAATTGAAAAATATTGGGCTATAATGAAGCACGAACTTTGTAAGCATCCTAAAGTTGTCACCAGAGATGGCATTTCACACTTGTACCCTCACAGAGGATACAACCATAACTCAAGCTCACGGCAGATAAAGCAAAGTGCTCTTTCACCCTGTGGTAAATGGGCTGAGTGAAAGTGTGCGCCTGTGATGGCATGGTTTGGTGTGAGTGAATCACTTTCTTTTTTAAACGACCGCTTTCACGTGCTCTCATCTGTCTTCGCCAACGTGCTCTCGCCTGCGATCGCTGCCGCACACACTTGTGCAAGGACGCACTTCTGCTCTTTCTGTGATTCGCTGTTGCAATTGATAGTGAAAATGTCGTAGAAGTTGTAGAAAATGTCCGAAAAAAGAAAGCGGGAAGAAACATTCTTCTTTCTTCTTTTGTTATGTAGCTTCAAAGCGAATTTGCAATCACTGCTGAAGAGGCATGCCAGTGAGCTCACTGGGGCGCACGCGTCAAGGAATTTATCTGCATTCGCTTCTGTGAATTTGAGAGCATCATAGAGACGCATCTCAATCTTGAGATCAATGTGTTCCTCCCAGATTTCCGACTAATCAGACTTGATCGAACCAGATCCGCTGGAGGGAGAGTCGCCGTCGCCCTGCACCCCAACTTCAACTGCCAGAAGTTTCCGAGCTTTAAGCTTAAATTCATCGAAGCCATTGGAGGATTGAATCCACCGTCGGCCCTATCACTATCAGCGCGTCCTATTGTCCTATTGTCCCAAACAAGCAAACAAGGCGAAACGATATCATCAAGCTTACTCGGAGGCATGGGCAGTTCATCATTGCCGGTGACCTGAACGCAAGACATGAAACCTGGAGAAACGCACGACGAAACAAGAACGGATCCATCCTACAGGAGGACCTGGAAGAGGGTCATTACACCATCCTGGGCCCGGATACTCCACCCCGGTTGAGCTGATTCGGGGCCACACAACAATTGACATCTTCCTCACCAACATGAGGAACGACATCGCCCAGCCGGTCGTGTACCAAGAACTCAGCTCACACCACTATCCAGTGGTAGCTGAAGTTGGGTCCAGTTCCATCATCAGGTCGCAACACCGTCCATTAGGACAGACGCCCCGAATCAACCGACAATATCGATCGGCCACTGCAGAAGCAACACAAGTAAGCATCTCTTCAACTAATGATAGTATCACTCGAAATTTGATCCGTCTACGAAACACCACTCGCAGACAGTATCAACGTACTGGTTTGCCTGCTTTAAAAGCAGACTGCAATCGCTTGAACAAAATAATCAAGGCCAGAATAGTGTATGTCAGAAACAATGATTTGGCCAATAAAATCCGCGCCCTTCCAGATTGTGCAAAGCCGTTCTGGAAAATAATAGAAAATTTGAAAACCAAGCCTCGGCCAATTCCACCGTTGATCCCACAAGACAACTATGACTCTAAGGATCGTTTGATTACTCCGACTGAGAAGGCTGCCGAGATAGGTCAACACTTTGTCAGCTCCAATAATTTTGGTCAGACCATCATCAGTCCTCACGAAGCTGCCGTTAACGAGCTTGCAAATAACATCCATCTATGTCTCAATGACTTTTCAGAGGAATTACAAATCACAGCTGACGAACTGTCGACCTACATCGTCGAAGAAAATGATGGCCCAAGGTTTCGACAAAATCGTGCGTTTGGAACTCAAGCACTTGAGTTTCCAATTCTACGAACATCTAGCATTGATATTCAGTAAATGCCTACGACTTAGCTACTTCTCCTCGTGATGGAAGTCAGCAAAAGTCAAACCCATCCGGAAATCTGGGAAAGATCCTTCATCCTCCACGAGCTATCGACCCATCAGCCTTCTTTCGGAAGTATCCAAACTATTTGAGAAATCAATCTACCGTCAGGTCTTAGAATCTGCCGACAAACTCAACATCTTTCTTGTTGTACAGTTTGGTTTTCGACGCGGTCGATCAACTGCACCGAGTCACTAACATCCTCCGGCGAAACTAGTCTCTCTCTCTCTCTCTCTCTCTCTCTCTCTCTCTCTCTCTCTCTCTCTCTCTCTCTCTCTCTCTCTCTCTCTCTCTCTCTCTCTCTCTCTCTCTCTCTCTCTCTCTCTCTCTCTCTCTCTCTCTCTCTCTCTCTCTCCCCCCTCTCTCTCTCTCTCTCTCTCTCTCTCTGTGTGTATGTGTGTGTGTGTGTGTGTGTGTGTGTGTGTGTGTGTGTGTGTGTGTATACAGTCCAACGCCCACCGTCCGGCAGTGATTTTATGGAAGAAAAATATTTACAGTTAAACAAACCGTTGTCGACTCGACAAACGACTTTTAGCCCGGAATGGGTAGTGATAGCTCTGTTGGGTTCCAGTGACCCATTCTAGAATGCCTGATTACTCACGTCCATTCCGAGGTCACTTTCAATAGTAGTAGCTAGCAGTAGTAGCATGGCAGCAGTAGTAGTGCAGTAATAGTAGCAGTAGCATGCACAGTAGCAGTAGCTGCAGCTGCTATGTAGTAAGCAAGTCAGTAATGTTGCTGTAGTCAATGCAAGATAGCTGTTAGCGGTAGCAGCAGCAGCTAGCTAAGTTGCTAGATAATGCTAGTAATAGCCTAGTCATGCTGTAAGTCAGTCATGCTAGCTAGTAATGCAGCTAGTAGCAGCATGGCAGCTAAGCAGCAGCAGCAGCAGCATAGTAGTGTAGCAGCAGCAGCAGTAGCAGTAGTAGTAGTAGTAGTAGTAGTAGTAGTAGTAGCAGTATATAGTAGCATGTAGTAGTAGTAGTAGTAGTAGTAGTAGATAGGTAGTAGTAGTAGTAGTAGTACATAGGTAGTAGCAGTAGTAGCAGTATATGTATGTAGTAGCATGTAGTATGTAATAGTAGTAGATAGTAGTAGTAGTAGTAGTAGTAGTAGTAGTAGTAGTAGTAGTAGTAGATGGTGTTCGTAATTGGAAAAATCTGAGTTTCGAGTTTTGATAAAATACTACCTTCTACGCAAGAAAACGGCTGCCGAAACCAAAGCAAAGCTGGATAAGTATTTCTGGATGTTGATTTTCGTTGTGGCCGTACGAGCACCGTTGACGCACCGCATTCTGGGCGCCCAATAAGGTCACCTCAACAGAGAACATCGATAAAATCCATGATATAGTATTGGAGGATCCAAAAGTGAAATTGAGAGAGCACCAGAGCTAAGGCGTTTGCTTACAATGGACCAAAAACGAAGTCATCGCAGCAGGCAAAACAGTGGGTTTCACCGGACGAAAGTGCTCCGAAGCGCCCGAAACCGCAACAATCGGCAGGAAAGGTTATGGTCTCCGTGTTTTGAGATGCGCAAGGTGTAATATTCATCGACTAGCTACTCTGCTGCGTTATTGGATTGTTTGAAGGATGAAGTCCAGAAAAAACGGTCTCATTTGCAGAGACAAAGTGTGCTCTATCATCACGACAGTGCGCCTGCTCATTCATCCTCAATTTCTCAAGCAAAATTGAATGAAATTGGTTCCCCATCCACCGTATTCGCCAGACTTGGCCCTCAGTGACTTCTATTTGTTCCCAAACCTGAAGAGATGGCTCACCGGTAAGCGATTTTATTTAAATGATTAGCTTATAGCTGAAACCGATGGCAATTTTGAAGGACTTCCGAAAGAGTACTATTTGGATGGGATAAAAAAATTAGAAAATCGATGGACTCGCTGTATCGAAATAAAACCGAATTTGGCAAAAAACATGTTTTCATGTTTGATATTAAAAGGACTTTTCAGGCAACCTAGTATGATCCAGTTGGTAGTCATATCACGATATATGTATGATGTTCATATACGTATTGATATATATGTAGATGATAGATGTATATAGATGATACAGATAAATATGATATAGATATATATGTAGATGACGTTGAGCATTAAAAATCCGCAATCACTAGGTCTATACAAGCAGAACGATATTTTTCAAGGTAGAACCATCTGTTTTTAGCGCCACAAATTTCAACAGAATGCCAACTATAATGATGTATTTCACACAAAAACCTCATTTCATGGCGACTTATTCTGATTTTGAAATTGGTATACATATCTTATAGTTTGTTCATTGTATGCGCATGACACCTACCTAATTCGTAAATCTTAGTTGATCCTGAATTTTGCACGATTTCTGTTGGGTAGATACCAAATATTTCTTAAAATCATGTTCCAATATGTAGGGGGCAACACCAGCATATTGGTTAACCACCTTTATACCTCTAACGCCAAAGTCACGTGTTCGAATCTCACCCCTGGACAAGTTACGAAAATGTTATGATTTCCCTATTACAGACATAATCTTCTTAGAACAAGTTGTTTAATGTTGTAATGTTCTTTTCAAATTCCAATTGGTGGTTAAAAGTGTCTCTATTTTTTTAAGTGCATTGAGTAAGAGTCCCTACGTTTCAATAGGAATCAAATTATTTTGAAAAAGTGTCAGAGCAGAAATTTCTAAGCTATTTGAAATAACGGCATGAGTTTCAAGTCGACTTTTGAACATTTGGAGAAGATATCAATTGGTCATTGAATTCCTGCACGAAAATTATCGGGTACTCCCTTAGCTCAGTAAGTAGATTATCTACACGATCTTCGAATGATCTATTATTGAATAAATTGATCCTAAACATCGAGTCATGCAGCCACAATGCAAAGACAATAGTCACACGTTACAAACTAGCTGTTCACATAAGTAAAATAAGAATGATCTAAACACAAACCAAAGGAACAAAAGGACAAAGAGTCAATTATAATGTTTTGATTATCGAATGACAGATGAATCATATGTGGATATCACTTCAGTGTTTCAAATCAGTTTTATTTTAGTTTTTTTTTTGTAAAATTTTGTGTTGGGTAAAGCGAATACAACTGGCGACGCCTTGAATCAGAAAATCAGAAAAAAACCATACGAGGACTACATTTAACAAGAAATTTCTCAAATGGGACGAAGTTGCATTCATGAATAGACCCAATTTGTTGCTTATAGACCGACATTACATCCACATGCCTCGAACGTTTCTGACTTAATTAAATGGGTTGTTCAACTTTTCTAGATACACTCTCCCAAATGGCATATTGAACTTATCTATGCAAGTGTAAAACTAGTTACATATTGCTTCTAACTCAAATACTCTAAGAGTTATAATAAAAAATGTAATCGATCGTTACGCATATTACGCTGAGTCAAGGGACACATACCCAATCTTTCACGCCATAAAAATAGTGACTCTCCCAACCATCGTAGCATTCAAACCAAACAGCCCTTTTCAGGGCCACCAATCAACTTTGAGGACAACCCCATTGGGTTGTCCCTTCTAGTTTTTTTTTTAATGTGTACATGAATGAGGATATTGTTTCTTATGGTCTAATCTATCATTCTAGAGCTGACGAACAAAGTTTTGAGAAAAATATTTGGTTTCGGGACACTTTAATGTTGTAAAATATAAACAAGTAAATTTTACAAAAGTGTGGACGAGTCTTATTACTATAGAAATTACTTAAATCACTTGGAGCGTATAACATAGGTGGAACCGATTGAGGAATACAAAGTATGTAAGTGTATGGCAATCAGCCCATCAAACTGAATTAGGGTTTATTAGTTATCTCAAAAAAATACGTTGCTATGGTATGGTATTTTACACTACCGATCAATTTCACCAAAATTCTCGGTGTTTTCGAACGAACCAAGATGGGAACCTTAACATATAATGATATGATATAATAAACTCCTATGCTATGATATAATAAACTCCAGACGATCTGTCGAAATGTTCATCCCTTTATTCCTTTAACTCCGATCATGATTGAATAATACGAGCAACCCACAATCATTTTCTCTTTGATCTGTTCACATCCATCTGCCGCCGTCCAGATTCCCTTCGGACATTGCTATGGAAAAAGGAAGAGATCATGAAACCGAATCACCAAGATCCCTCAAAACACATACCTCGAACAGTTTCTGTTTCACGCAATTCATGTACGCTTGCGGGGTGAAGCTGCATCCTGCTCTGCCCGAAGTAACCGGAACAGGTTTCACGTGGTAGGCTGGATTACTCATCACGTAGCTGTGGCAATCGTCTACGATGCCATTGAGCAGCGGTCCAAAGTTCTTATCCACTCCGATGGTTTTGGCCAGCACTTGTTTCATCTTTTCAGGAATTACTTTCCCGCCCACCGACATTCCGGAAGCCGAAAATAGACATTCAATTACGCACTAAGAATGATAATGAGAAAACTGGTTAGATGGTACGAGAAAGCCTCCTGTATGTATGTATGTATGGCAGCCACCATCCCCTCTAGCCCTTGGCTTGGATGCAGCTCCACTTAACAGCAAGATCAAATTGGGCCACCGATCTGAATTCGCACTATCGCTGTATGAAGGGCCAAAAACGGAGGGGTGGACCCGTAAGCAGAGACACTTACACGAAATCCACGGGAAATTAAGAATCTCCTTCCAACGATATGATCCAACAAATCGAATAACACAATTCGCAATACTCATTAAGCTAATGGTACGAGAAAGCCTCCTCATCAGAAAATACGAACCGATCCTTCGTAGGCTTGTATGCCCGGTGGAAGACGGGGACTCAGCGGCTTAAACTCGTCGTCACATTTGGTGTTGATCGCTTTGTCGACAAACCGTGGCAGCAGGCAGCAATCGTTGGCAGTCACTTTGTTGCCCTGGAAACAAGCCACGTCGTCGGGAGGGGGCTGTGAGTTGATCTAAAACAAACAGACTGTTTGAAAATCAATTTTAGATTTTATAAGTCTAACCGACGGTATTACAGCTGATATGCAAAGATAGATGGTAAAAAGGGATGCCTCTTTCATTTCGCGCGGCTAATGTTCAGCAGGAACGAGGCGGTAAAAATTATTAATCGATTCTTTTATAGCCGAGCAAAATGAAATTGGATGGGCAAACAATCGTAATTCGACCGTGTTGACTTTTCAGATTAGAATCTTCGTTGCACGCATCGTTTCCAGAATTAATAGAGTTTACTGAGGTATTTCAGCTTCAATGGGTGTTTATTTGCAAACACTTTTCATGTTCGTTGACAACCGTGGCAATGAATTGTTTTACCGCCTCCCTTGTTTTGCTGGCAACGGTAAGCATTTCTTTTTATACGGCCTTCTTAGCGATAATTACTATTTAAAATGTCGCAGACAGCAGCGCAGTTGCCTCAGGATGATCGTTCTTGTTTCCTTGGAAACGGAAAGGTTGCCAGGGAATGCTGCCTGATGCCAAGATACATAGCGAAGGATATTGATGACGAATGCACAGAGCAGCATAAAAGCCCAGGACCTCGATTGCCCCCGTGGACAGTGAAAACGGAAGGATCGGTGGGTGTTACGAGTTTGGATGAATCTTGCAAAACTCGTTTGACGTTTAATCTCTCCAATTTCCATGTAGTGTGTTGTTGAATGTATTCTAACCCGGATCAATGTATTCCGGAATAGCTCCATCGACGGGCAAGCAATGAAGGATGCTTTTGTCAAAACGATTGGATTGAATAATATTTTCGGTTCAACAACAAATCGTTCAGTGGATCATTGTTATGGAAGGGTTATGAAGAATTCTGCTGTTTTTGTGAAACCCGTTTCCCCTGATCCGGCAAGAGATGGGTGTAGTTTTGTGCCCACTGTTTTCCTGGACTGTTTCAAGGAGAATGTTTTCATGGTAATATGCACTTCTGTAGATCTAATGGGTTATTTTCTATAATACTTTTTTTTAAGAACTGTCCCAAAGAAAAATGGATTCCCACCGGCGAATGCAATGTGCTTCGATTGAAGATCGCTTCAGGATGTTCGTTCAATGCCATTAAGGGTTAATCTAACAACAAATATTGATGATCGATTGATGCAAGTCGCAACCTTATTCTGAATAACTAATCAATTGCTAGGAGTAAGCTAGGAATTCAATCAAGGAATCAATCTAAACGCTGTTGAAGTTTGTCATTTCCGTCTGTTTAAAATTTATACCTGCTAGGTGATAAACTAGCATAAGCATAAAAATAATTCTTTATTACGAATTTTTATTTAAGGAAGTAAGAAGTGAAAGTATCCATAGTTTCGTTAAATTACATCAGTCTGAAAATTGTACATGGTAGTGCAAATCAAGCATTGAATGTTTCTCCAAGCTACTCCAAGTAGAATAGGCAAACGTGGATGTTACGTAGTTTCGAGGAGGCATTAATTTTCTTACTACTTATTGGGATTTTGTAACCGGGACCAAGGAACTAACAAATGGGAGAAATTTACCTATATTAGAGCAATGTTGAAGGAACGTCGTGATCAAGGGGTAGATCGCTCAGCATACTTTTCTCTTGTGCTTTTTTACTTTAGTGTGTCTTCAAGGTTTGCAATGTTCTGGGTGTTTCCCATAAGATCGTTTACATTTCTATTTCCTGCTGTACTTGGAAATCAACAACGCATATTGGCAAGGTTGCTAGTTTCTTATTTCTGGAAGCTCAACTGTCAAAAGTGTGCAGGATGCCGTTGCCGGCACATTTTTCTAAGCGACTTACCCTTGGTCTTGATCTTACGGGTTGCACAATGGTATGGGCCAATCAACGAAATCGACAATTTTGACCGGAAACGTTGTTTTGCTGTTAACTGTTCCATTTAGAGTCTAACTTGCCACGGAAGCAATTTGTGTAATTTTGTTCAAACGGTGCCAACTGTCAAACTGTATCAATTATGCGCAGCGCATGCTATTGGCATTCCTCCATGCTGAGTGAACGCCTCACACCACGTGGTTGCTTCGCACAAACAGTAGCAGGCTGCAAGACATGATGCAGGTGGCAGTGCTGCTAGAAGAAATATTCTAATGGGCCGTTCGTTTGGATAGTAATCTGTTTTACCTGAATAACTTTTTACTCATGCGTCAAATCGCTTAGCGTTCTTGGAAGAAAAGTTTCCTTGTCAAATTTACCAGAGAATGGTTGAATCAACTTAGTTTTAGAGGACAATGGGTCACCTCGACAGATTTTTATCTGAAAAAGTCCATTCACCCATAGAAAATCCTATGGAAAATTAAAACCGCGGACGCTAAAATATAGTTTCACCGATCGTACTGAAATTTTGCACAGTTAATATTGAACTAATTAGGTTTCCAAAAATTAATGGGTAGCAGAATTTGTTTTCTTTCATATGGCCGTGTCCCACCCTATTGCACATCTATAATAATAATAATAATAATTAAAGAGTTAAAGTTAAAGAGAGATTGTCCGAAACGCGGGTTGCCTATTCCAGCGTTGCAACGGTCATTTTGAGCTCTCGTACTAGCCAACCGAACTCAACCAAATGGCATCTCTTATTGATTTCTGCTTTCATCGGAAGATTTGGTAGTTGCTTCCTTTTCAACGTCTGATTCACCACGAACCTTACCTTCAGCATGGTGCCTACACTGAACATTTATTTTCGTAAAATAGCTTTCGCACGTTTCGTAAACATGGATTTTGTACTTAGTAGAAATGTTTCGTATATTGAAACATTCATATTGCTTTTTATCTGGTGACATGCTATCAATACATTTTTTGTGTATAATGAATTTCGTGGAAACCAACCAATCACTGTTTCTCTTTTATCGTACTCACGCTAAATGGTGTTGCAGCTGGTATGGGCGGGAATAATTTATCGATCCTAAAATAAAGTCAGTGCGCTGTCGAGAGCTATAACTTCATGCTCATTAATTAAGCATCTTCTCAAGAGTCATCATGGCCTAGTGAGATCAACCACGGATTCAGTATCAGCTCTGTCCAAAAAATCAGGTTTGATCCCATGTCAGAATCATTAAAAAAAAACGCTGGAAACCTCCACGTGGTTGCGCTTTTTTTTTCGATTACATTTCAAGTCGATAAAGTAGATCTGTCAGTCCTTCATGCAACAACCAGAGAGACGTTTCTTTTTAATTTGTGACAACATATTCGAAGCTCTTTGTAGTTTTTTCGTACAATGCACGAAAGTTCTTTCTTTGTCAACAAAAGTTTCGTACTTTTGACAGCTGCGCGTGTGCCATTTATTACGAATGTATCTTCATCTAAAGTACAAATCAGTTTCGTGGCAAAAAACAACGAATAGATTTGTAAGTATTACCTTCGCTTTTGCAATATAAACTTAAATTAACTTTCAGTGTATAACCTTGTGGGATTTGGTTAAGAGGACGTGTACAACAAAGAGGAGAAGATTAAATTTTGTAGATCTTTATTGCAAGACTCGGCTGGTCTGCCCATCTATCCTGCTGCAAACAACGCCTTCTTGTACCAGCCGGATTTGAAGCGAACACCATCTTTTCAGAGGTTTTGTCCGGCGTTCTTGCAACATGCCCTTCCCAGAGTATCCTTCCAGATTTTTCCAACTTCAGAATATTTGGTTCACCATAGAGTCGAGCGAACTCGTGATTCATTCTTCGTGGCCAAACACCGTTCTCCTGAACACTGCCAAAAATGGCCCTCACACGTCATTTGAATACACCAAGTGCTTGTAAGTCATGTGGTGCAGGAGTTAATATTTTTTGACCACAGTTTCTTCTAAAGCCCCTGTCGAAGTCCCCGGCGAGATTCAAACGAACTGAATTAATTGCCTGAAATCTTCAAGCAACTTTGCACGCCATTCATTTTCCATAGCTTTCTGCGGACGATACGGTTGTTCGATGCGTTAAAATCGATGAACGGGTGGCCCCGAGCGCAGGAGACAACAACATATCAATACCAAATTTTGATCTTGATAACTGGCCTTGGTATTATAGAGCTCAGATTAAAAGGTAAAATACCTAAGAATTGCAAGCAAAATATCTCTCGAATAACAAAACTTGTTATTTTGGAGACCTGGGAATACCTTAGAGGTACTATTTTGGTGTTGTCTTACCTCAATTTGGGATTCGCATAACAACCCGATCGGAGACCCAAGGAACAATTCAGATATTGACGATGAAGTTGCAATAGCAAATTGCAAGCTTGGCGACGCTCACGGTGTCTAGAAGTTCGCATCCCATCGAAGGGAACAGCACCTGTGATCTTCGGACAGGATAGTTTGCGTTGTTGAGAACGGAAACAGGCCTTGGTCTTCTTTGCACTGTGCTTTGGGTCGTTGTCTACTTGAAGGACAAAATGGTTTCCCAATGGGCTTCAATCCAGCATTTTGTTCGATTCAATACAAATTCAGATGAGAATCGGAAGAGCAAAAGCGATAGAAGGTAGCGGAAGAAGAGAAGCGCAAGAGAAGTGGTTAAACAAAAACGCTACGAAGAGAAGTAGTGGAAAAAGATAAGTTGAAGAAGAGAAGCAGAAGAAGAGAAGCGGAAAAAATAGAAGTGAATGGCGATAAATGGAATAAAAGCAGAAGAGAGTAACAGGAACGGAAAAGAAATGGAAAAGAGAAATGGAAAAAAAGAGGTGGACAAAGAGAGGCGGAAAAGGAGAAGCGGTTAAACAGAAACGCAATAAGAAAAACAGAAGAGAGCATCGAAGAGAAGAAGCGGAAAAAGACGAGCCCTTTGGCCCTGGAATAATAGAAGCAGAAGAAAAGTGGAAATACAGAAACGCAAAGAGAGAAGTGGAGAGATAAATGAAATAGAAGAAGCGGAGAAGAGAGCCCGAAAAGAAAAGTGTGAAAAAAGAAGTGAAAGAGAAAAAGCAGAAGAAGAGAAGTGGAAGAAAAGAAGCGGAAAAGGAGAAGCGGATAAAGTGAAGTGGGAAATGAGAAGTGAAAGAAGAGTAGCGAAAGACGAGAATGTTGTTTTGAGAAGGAAATAATTTCTCATCATCATGAGGCTCTAGGAGTAGACAGCAATTTTTGCCTGGTAAAAGTTTGTGCACTTGATTGTGCTCATATACTACCGATAGCTTTTTAATAGTTGTGTTCCTGTTTCGAAATACTACCTCACAATGCCCTCCGCTCAATTTCAAACTACTTCTATTCAATTTTCACCGCCTGCCGTGAGCTAACGGAACTATCAATACTTTCTCTTAACAACTTTTTTCTAGCAAAAATTGCTGTCTACTCCTAGAGCCTCATGGTGATGAGAAATTATTTCCTTCTCAAAACAACATCATCACAGATCGTTACCCCGTGTATGGAAGAATACAAGGAAAGACTATATCAGTGTAGAAAGACGAGAAGCCAAAAACGACACATGGAGTAAAAGAAGCGGAAGAGAAGTGGATAAGCAGAAACACATGAAGAAATGCGGATGATGGAGAAGGAATAAAAGAAGCGCAAAATAGAAATGAAAAATAGCGGCGAAAAAAGAAAAACGTAAGAAGAGATGCAGCAGATAAGAAGTGGAAGAAGAGTAGCAAAAGAAGAGTAGTGGAAGATTTAAAGCAGGGGAAAAGTAACGCAAGAATAGAAGTGGATGTAAAAGAAGAGGAAGAAATGAAGCGGAAGAAGAGAAATTTCGAAATTCTCCGTCAGATTTACTACAATGATCTGGGCGATTTCATTGACGGCATTCAGAACGGTGATCGCTTGGAAGTTCTCACACTTCAACTTGTCGCCTTTCGTGTAGATGGGGCATATAACGCCTTCTTTCCAGCTGTTGGATGGCATCCTTAAGCTTCCTTGAGCTGTTGAACGGCATCCTTAACTTCCCTCAGCGTGGGAGCGGGTTCATTACCCTCATCTGCCGTACTGATGTTGTCATTGCTTCCTCTGTCTTGGTCCTCACTGTCTACGTTCTCCACGCCATCGTCGTGAAAGTGCTGCCTCCACCTTTCAATCATCTCACATCCGTCCGTCAACATATTTCCTTCCTTATCCCTGCACCTTCCGGCTCACGGCCCCTGCGGGATACGTTGAGCTTCTGGTAGAACTTTCGTTTTTCTTGAGAACGAAAAAGGCGAGTCTGCTGTCTCCGCTTTCGTTTGTAGCGTTGTATGTTCTGCCAGGTCCCTTGCTGAAGCAATACCGGCCGCGCTGCATCATTCTCCTCCATTTCGTCGACTCCGTTCTACTTACCCGACGATGTTCTCAGCTGCGTTGTTCATGGCACCTTTGACAATACTCCAGCAGTCCTTAAAAGTCTTCACCTTCGTCGGGCTACACTGGCTCAAAATGCTGTGCGTCCGCAGTGACGACACTCAGTTGTTTCAGTCGCTCTACGTCGTACCGAGGCAGCCGTCAGTACCGTACATTGTTGATGACGGAGAGTTTTGGGTGAAGTTTATCTATCACCAGGTAGCGATCAGCGTCGATGTTAGCGCCATGATAAGTTCTAACATCGATAATATAGGAGAAGTGCCGTCCATCAATGAGAACGTGGTCTGTGATTCCGTCTGCTGTGGTGATCTCTTTGTGTAGCGATAAGGGAGGCTGTGCTGGAAGTTGGTACTACGAATGGCCTGTTCTTGGAAGCAGCAAGATCAATCGTAGGCCGTTTTCGTTCGTCAGTTGGTGAGCGCTAAACCTCTAACTGCCGGTCTAAGGGATATATCGAAAATAAGCTATTCACGTACATTTGCCTGGGTCCTCGCTTAGCTCAGTCGGTAAAGGCGCAGCCACAAAGCAATACCACGCTGAAGGTTACTGGGTTCGATTTCCGGTCTGGTCTAGGAAATTTTCGTTTAAGAAAGCTTCTCGACTCCCTTGGAATTGGGTAGGATTGTACTTCCACATGTATTTGCAAAAATGGTTAATAACTATGGAAGTGCATTTAAAACACAGTTGAGAGCAAGCAATAAGTGAATAATGAAAGTTATACGCTTGAAATGCTAATAGAAGAAGAAGGCGTACTTTTGCGTAGACCGCGTGTATTTGTTATGGTTTAAAAGTGTTCGTCATATAGCAAGCCGTGCGTTTGACTGTCATCTTTCGTTTATTTACTTGTTTGCACGGTTTAAATTCTTTGTTTTCAAAATCGAAGAAGACGTAAACATTAAGGTTTAGCTATGCGACAATTGACGAAGCGTTTTGGAATTCATCACTCGAATCTAAAATCCACCATAACAAAGTTTCAGGAACACTATTCTTTGTGTGAACTGCCAGGAAGAGGCAGAAAACCCGGATCTTCCAAACATAAACTGGATCAGAAAGTGGTACCTCTTATTCGGAAGAACAAATCAATGTCGATAGGTAAATTGGCCAATAAAGCGGGAACCAGCGTCGGAAAGATTCAATGTATCAGGAAACGGAACAATCTGAAGACAGACCTACAACAAGCAGAAAATCGCCAAACAAAAGCAGAACAAAAGCAACGCGCAGCAAAATGGGCCCGTAAATTGTATTAGACGAGAGGACCTATGCCAAAGAGGACTCAAAAACCCTTCCATGCCCTCATTATTACGTTGCCGTCGTAGGGGAGGATTTAAGCGATGCAGATAGTTCGATTCAAGTGGAGAAGTTTGGTCGACAAGTTTTGGTATGGTAAGCAATATGTCCCGCCGATATGACATCTTCCATTAACTGAATCAATACGGAAATGTATCGATCAGAGCAAACCCTGGACTATCAGATAATGAAATCACACAAAAATACGCAGCTGCTCGCAGTACCGTTCGAAGAATTCGTTTGCGAGCAGGATATCGTTCTTATCGAGCCAGCAAGCAAACAAACAGAACGTTGAAGCAAAGTTTCGTCACCAAAACTCACCGCCTGCTCATCGACGATGAAACCTACGTCAAAATGGATTTCGGACAGCTTACGGGCCGAAAATTCTACATGGCGACGGCACGAGGAGATGTTCCTGCAAAGTTTAAATTTGCTTTTGTGGATAAATTTTCCAAAAAAAAAACTGATGATTTGGCGAGGTATATGCAGCTGCGGAGCAAAGACCAAAGTGTTCGTGACGAATAAAACGATGGACTCGGAGCTGACAAGGAAGAATGCCTTAAAAACCGCGTACTACCTTTCATTAAAGCCCATAAAGGTCCCCTGACGTTTTGGCCAGATTTGGTGAGTTGCCACTACAGCCGGGAAGTCATCCAATGGTACTGCGCGAATTACGTAGATTTCATCGATAAAAACATAAATCCACCCAACGGCCCGTAGTTCCAGCCTACTGAGAGATTTTGGGCAATATTGAAGCGGAAACTTAAAAAAAGTGGAAAAACTGCGAAATGTGGAACAAATGTGCCAAGGAAGTTGATTCCGGAGGTGTGCAGCGTTTGACGGAGGAATAAAGAGAAAGTGCAAATTTTCGATAGAAACGAAGAGAAATTATTTGTATTGTTATTTTTTTTCTTAAAGAATAGTGAGTTACCTTTGTTTTTTTTTTATTTATTTTCCGTCGGCCTATTTCCTCACATGGTGACAATCACCGACGCCAGGGAGACGACTCCACCACCTGGACCCTACCTAACGACTCATGACTATGAACCGGGACCAACGGCTTTTCTTCCCTTCCGAAGAAAGACGTGACCAAGATTTTTTCGTCTCAGAAAAAACACCGACGTCGACTGGGATTGCACCCAGACCCACTGGGGTGCCAGTACCAGTCACGCTTACCACTACACCATTGACGCCGGCACCTTTGTTTTGATGTATTAAACTTTTTTATACGTCAATCCGTTAATGATTTTATTATATTATATTTAAGGTCGAATTTGGATTTTGTTGAATCGGTTGTGTCGATACTTTGTTCTGCAATCTTTTGAAATCGGGCGTAGCGTTTTGTCTATTGTTTTGGTCGCCTATTGTTCATTGCACGAGTGATTGAGTGAGGATAAAAAGTCGTGGTTCACCGGGTAAGATTGGTCCCTGGTAGGATACACAATTAATTAGGATCCAAATTATTCGTTCGCTATGCTCGTCGGTCCACCCTATCTTGGAACAAATAAACCACTGTCCCAGTTTTAAAAAGACTACAACGGCATCCGTACCGGTGGTGCAGATCGGTCCAAGTTGGCTATCAGGCGTTGAGATGAATTGACTTGTTTTCCTAATGAAATACCACTATCACACTATGTGAGTGGCCCCAATAGCATCCTAACTGTTGGTTTGAGTCGGTTCAAATCGGAAACCGGTACTAATTTTCAAATTTTTCATTTAACAGCTTACCGTTAACCAAAACGAACCCTGTTGCACCCAATCCTGTTACTAAGCATCCCAGTGATTTCTCGTGGAAGTGCAGTGGACTCATATTCAACATATTTCTACCCTTTCCTTACTTGACCTGCGCCGGTGTTGCCTTAATTTGGGATCACCAGTTTTTACATATCGAAGATGTATGTTAGTCCCAAGCAACATCTGTTGGTTTCTCTGTGTAATATCAGCTGATCTGGCAAAAACGGAATTGCAACCTCGGGCGGTCAATCATGCTCATGATTCGCTGTGTAATTCAGACAGAATGTTTGAGGGAGTGTATGTCGTGAGTTATGTTTTTGGGAATGATTATTTAAGCTTGGGAGCGATGTGCAGGTGCTCTACAATCCAAAAACTATGTTTATAGTTTTTGACTATCTAGTCCCTGATGTTACGAAAGGCCTCTATCAAAAATAAGTTATAGTACTTTTAAGCCATAAACCTTTAAGAAGAAACTTCCGTTAAATTTCAAAAATCTTCCAGAACCATTGGGAATGGCTTAATTTGAAGTCTTGCTGATATTTGGTGCATGTATTACAATTAAATTAGGAAAAAGGATAAGGGGCTGAAAGAAAACCTGTTCAGGTTTCATTTTTTTAAACATGAAAATAAAAAAAACAGAGCTGTACTTATCAGAATAAATCAAAAAAATTCAAAAATTACTGTAGATTTATGAGCTTACTTATAATCAATCAAATCGATAAACTTGAAAATCAGGAGTTTTGTCGTTTTACATTCTAAACTACTCAATAAAAAATGTTACAAATGAACAATTAATAATTGATTTAAACAGAAATAAGTTAGGTGTAATTAAAACATTTTCAACTTCATGTAAGCTGTCATTATTGTTCTTGATTCTTAACTGCATTGGATTGGAAATTTATTTTGAGTCCTCAGGCTTTTTAATGTATTCATTAGATGTTCAGGGATGATTTCAAAAAATGTTTAGAAAAATTAACGCGTCAAACATTAAAAGAAAAAAATCAATGAAAGTTTGCAGAAGTATCAATAAATATGAACAATTTTTTTCAAAACTTCTTAAGACTATATTCTTGTTGAGAAAACTACGAAGCAAGTTTATGTATACAACTGTAAAATCCCATTAAAATTTCGAAAACTTTTCAAATAATCAAGAAGATAGGATTTTGTTTGGAATGTTGTGGATTCAATATGATTTGCAAAGAACTCTTAATTATTTCAACTTACTTGAAAAATAGAGTAATTTAGAATAATATTTTTTTTCAACATTTTAAAAGATTTGCTGAGTGTATTAGAAATTCCATTATATTAACAAAAGAAAAACAGATTGAAGTTAAAAAAAAGTTGAATTTATATAAGCATTGAAGCTTTTTTTTGTAGAATATTTTCTTGGGAATGAGGATTTTTAATACCTTTCAATGTGCCTTTTGACACCTGTTGACAAGTTTGCCCTGCATTTTTCATAATATATTGAATTCCAGTGGTAAATATCAAAATGCAATAATAGAATATCTAAACTTTTCTGAAATTACTAATCAAATCGAAAGCGAAAAGAATTTCAAAAAACTAATAGCTTCGTTACGAAAATTAAAAGCCATAACGTTCAGGAACAAACGTATCATATGATTTAACAGTTCTTAAAAAATTTCAAAAAACTACAAAATATACATACTCTAATTGTTATATTTTGTATTATTTATCCGTGAGTGGAGTAACGATTATGATGTAGAAGGAGATGCTCGTTCATCTCCACGAGGCACCTAGAGTGGATAGTAATGTTTGCTAGAATGAAAGATATGAAGAGAAAGTGTTGAAAGTTTCGTCAGTGTACGGTAGGTTGAAAATATAATGTTGAAAATTGAGCGAAAGGGCATGGGTAAAGTAGTACTTGAACCAAGGACGATACCTTTTGCCTAACATCGCACTACGGGGTAGGTCAAGGCACGGACGAATCCGCTACCTCAACAGGCCTGCCCACCTTTCGGTCCATCCAAAACACCACATTCTTTTTCGTGTGGAATTCTTGAAGAAAGTGACAACTTCGGGCTGGCACATCGTTCTGTATATCTCCTTGTTCACTGCAAGCCACGATGGAAAGAGAAGCGGCTTGGTCATTCCATTCTCGCTGATCGTCAACCACAACAAGGCCTTCTTCGGGAACTTGATGGGGGCGTCAAGTATCCGGTTACCTGCCAGTCGGTGCGCCAAATAGGTCTCGCCATCCATTATGCACACGGCGTTGCGCTTGATGTTTTTCACCAGCTCCTTTAGCCGCTGCATTTGGGAGATTGATAACGTTGTCAATTATTTTCTGTATGCACTACGGTTGCGATAAAAAAAATGAATACCAACAAGCGCGTGAAATTTCTCGTCGTTCAAATCCAAACGAAAGGAGGCATAAACAACGAGATTGTTTGCAATCTTTCATGCGACATACAACAATGTTTGCAATATTTCATACAACAAACTTGAATCACGCGTTATCTGACCTGAATTTACATGAAATATCGGCCACATCTAGCATTCCCTCTATTTGCATTAGATAACGCATACAATTAAATAGTTCTTTCTATCTGTGTACGATAAGCGGTACACCTGAGGATTCACAATCTGGTGGTTGCGTATTGCCATGCAGAACCGCTGAAATCAGTAAATTTTTTAAATGCCTACGTCAATTGCTTTGAAATAAGAAGGCCCTCAAGAATATATGTAAATTTGAAAAGTAAGAAATTCTTCAGAAAGTTAGTGACAGTAAAAAAACAGAAAAAGTTAATGAAAAAGGCTCTCAAAAACAATGTATTGTATGAGTTTACTTAATTTTTGCGTAATAACCATTCTTCACTTTGCTGTCAAATAAAATACTTCCTTCAGCTATATTGCTCACGCAAATTATTGACCAAATCCTCAATACAGACAAATACAGACATTTTTGAATTGTCTAAACAGACATTTTGAAAAACTACCAGGCAGCCTTGATCAAAACATCGTAGTAGGTTTGCTATGATCAAAAAAAAATTAAATACGTGCACTACGAACTCCGCCTGCAGAAAACTGTGAGGCGACTGTCATTCTTGCGATAAAAATTATCTCAGACTGACGTTGACCATAGGTTTTGCTATCCTGTTTTTTAAAAAGCAAGCTCACGAACTGAATGTGGTTGATTTTTATGTGTTGTAAGGCTTCGGTGAGTACTGCATGTGTTTCGGGTGAAGTTTTCTCCAGTTCTGTGCTGTGGGTTTTTTTTTGCAAAAAAATTATCTATAACTTGTTGTTAAATGTATTACAAGATGAACCCAGTTGGACATTTAACTATACTTTAAAAACCTAGCAAAGAACAATTCATTGTATTGCGGAAAGTGGTAAAATTACGAAACAATAATGCCTCTGAACATCAATAATTCTCGACAACTTATTCAAAACGACGAAGCTGATTTTGTAAACAAAACCCGCAGCATCTCCACGGAAACGGGGTATCGTGTTAGGGCAATATTATTCTTTCTGATGGTTATCCTAGTTTGCGTGAAAGTGCTAAGGGTTTCAAGAATTTTAAGTTCGCATCTTTATTTATAAAATCTGGTGAGTCGTATGGAACCTCGACGCTCAGTGGTTTAAGGTTAGTAACCCGTTCACACTACAACCTGTATTGCTTGATATAATCTTTCTTTATCAATTGAAATTCACCACTAGAAGTAATATGTCTGCCATTTAATACCAAGATACTCATAATCACATTGTATACCTTATTGTTGAATTGGAATATTAGACATTAACTTGACACATAAAATAGTTAGAATTTCAACACGATTCCTCCGAACAATCAACCCATCAATGAACCGAACGAACAACCCGTTCCAATCTTCTGCTTCAGTTGATCGCACTCGGCACTTGCGGTCCAAACTGCGGTGGGGCACTGCAGGAACAACTTCGACTTCACACAGTTGATAAATCCCTCCGGTACGAAGCTGCATCCGGGTCGGCCTGGTGTTGCTGGAACAGGCGGGGCCGTGAAAGTGGCATTGTTGTTGATCATATTGAAGCACTCGTCAACCACTCCGCTGACCAGTGGACTGAAGTTCGGATCTGCTCCAAGGGTTTGCGCCGTTGCACGCTTGGCTGCCTCCTTGTCAATAGCATTGTTCTTGAAGACATTCAACGTGGTCAGAAGGCATTGAGCGATGCACTGAAATTCAAATTTGGTTTTACGGAAAGTCAACAGGGTTGGAAACTAAACTTACACATCCTTCGGTTCGTTGAACGCCCGGAGCCGGCAGTGCGGTCATTGGATTCTCAGTCGCACAGCGGTTCATTATGCTCTGTTCGACAAGAAAGGGCATGCGACAACATTCGGGAATCTTCTTTTGGTTACCCTGTATGCAGGACGGATCGTCCGGTTTAGGCTGAGCCAATGCTCCTCCCAAGGCGAGAACTAAGATCAACGTGGACGAAGTTGATCTTGCCATTTTGGTGGTGGTTTTGATGAGCGAGCGATCGAGTTACGACTGCAAACACTGGTAACGTAGGTTGGATGGGAATTTGGGTAGCTTTTATACGCATGAAGTGGGTGGACAGTCGGAATAAAAAAGCAAACAATGCATCGAATGGGGCTGGCAATGACATTCAAATTCACATGGGATATAATTGTAGAGTGGCCAGTAAAAACAGAAAATGATGATGTGTTAATTCGAGCTGTATGGTGGATGGCTTGTTTGATTACTTAGTTGTTTATTCAACTATTATGTGCTTCCTCTTCTGCTTTAGGTGTAACGATTAGCATGTTCGGTTTAAATAGTTGAACATTGCGACGCAACATTTAACACGGTTTCTGGTAATGAGCCATTAAACTGTAATCAGTTTATGAAAGTGAGGATTTTTGAATAACGATAGCGTTAAGAAATCTGGACCTTGCATATGATGATGATTATGATAATGATGAATCCCTTCCATCTATTACAACAAAGCACCTGCTTAAAGCACTCGATTAATCTGAAAAGCGATTTGATCAATACCATATATGAAAAAAATAAGCAATATCTAGCGCGAACAGATTTTACTTTTAATTTAAGCAATTATTCATGTAAATTCAGGCAATATTCATTATTATCGTTATATGTACAAAGACATTTTTTTGGATTAATTTTAACAAAAATTTCCTCCTCGTTTAATTGCAAGCCAAGGCAAGCATAAACAACGTTATTGTTTGCAATCTTTCATACAGCTTAAAAGATTGTTTGCAATCTTCCATACGACTACGACTACGACCAGATTCCAGCGGTAACTGGCTAAAATTTATATGAAAGAAAATTCATAAAAAATTGCGAGAGAAATTGGTTGAAGTCATTGCGTAGTTTCGAATTTTCAGGAAAAATCCCGCTATGTATGATCAAAATAAGTGATCAGAACGCAAAAAGAAACTTCCAGAAAGAGATTTGCGGCATATCGTTAATGAAATATTAAACTCTTCGAAGAGTTACGCACAAATTCGATCAGAACAACATTTAACTGCCTCAGTTTCGACGGTTTGGAGGGTTTCCAAATGATCACCAAATATTGTAAGAGCAAAAATGGTTGGTGTTCCATGTTTGTTATCTCGACACAATGAAGCACAGATGGAATTTGTTCGCAAGAACATGTCTTGAGACTGGAAAAAGGTAAGGATGTTGGGTAAACAATCTCGAAGATCGAAGTAAGCTTTTGTCATATGTTAACGTGTTTTTATTGCTGTTTATTTATTTTGCTCTTTCCAAAAAAAAAATACCGAAACGAGGGACCTGGGGAGTTCAGGTGGAACTGGAACAGCTGTCCTCGCAAGAATCCGTATTGTAATCCTTCGGCGGAAATCTCGGCGGAAATTTAAAAAAAAATCGAATTGCGTCTTCCTTTGCCGGCTCCGACCAATTCTTTTCGGCAGTCGCAAAAATGACGTATTGTTGGCAATCGCCAATGATAAAGTTATTTGCGTTCAGTGGTTAAATGAATCGTGACTGCCGCTTTTTTTTTTAATTTCTCATTTGGCTGCAATCAATGATATATGAAATTCTTTATAAAAGTACGAGTGGTGGTAAAAAATAACTTCGTCTACAGTCAAATTTTACTGCTGAAATCAAAAGCAACCTTAAGGGACAAACCAACTACCGTCGAAAATTTGAATGATGAAATGGCATATTTTTGATCAGGGCAACCACTGACTTTCATTGTCATTATTGTGTTGTTGTCAAGGTAAGTCAATATCAATAACAATAACGAATTTGTTTTTGAACCTAGGTTGGAACCTAGGACAGGACCTGCCAGCTGTTAGTGCAAAAACAAGACCATTAACCTGTCAAAAAAGACCGTTTTTTATTGGTCGCTTTGACAATCACCTCTACCGCCTCCGTCGTGTTATGTTACAAGCAGGCAGTTTGTTGTTGGTTTGGCGGTGTTGCTAGTAGTCACTGCTTTTTCACTTTTTTCGTTTGTGACAACTAGAACAAAAGTTCACTTTTGCAGTGGTTTATTATAAATCAGTTCGAAATGAAGTGCAAAGCGATAAATTGTGGTCGCAGTGACGTGTCACATCCGGGTCTCCATTTTCATCGGTTCCCGAGAGATCCAATCGTTCGCCGAAAGTGGGTGAAGGCCTGCATTGGGAATGCACGTGAGGAAGACATTCTTTTGCTCAAGATTTCTCGCGTAACTTTTCAAAAGGTCCTATGTAACAAATGTAAACAAATTGAATTAATTAATGCACACTATTGCTATTGCACTCTCATCAATATGTTAAAACACGCATTTTGATATGTTTTCATAATATTAAGAAAATTGAAAATCAACAAAACGTCCGATGTCTGATTTCGCAATAGCGAAGCTCTACTGTTTGATAAGACGTTTCAGTTTACCTGTCGCGCTAAACGTCTGAAGTGTCAGAACAAACATAACAAAGCAAATCCGTAATTCGGTCGTTCGATTGGAGAAAGTACAAAATACCGTTCCAACAATGTCGGAAGGATTTAATAATTCTGCGTTCGATTTGCTCCTCGGTAAGTGCATTAGTTTCTTAAAATAAGGTTATATAAATCAAAATATATCTTGAATATTGGTGGTTTCTTGCAGCCGCAGCCACAACAATATTTTCATCACATCCGGATCAATCATCAGCAGCACAATTTGAGGAAGTTGCTATATGTAGTAGCCAGCAAAAATGCGTTGTCGCCAGTTATGGTTCAGATCCTTCGCGGTATCGTCTACAAGAAGACAGCATCGAGGAAGTGTATGTAGAAACTATCCGAAGGCACGTAGAAAGAATAGGATTGTTTTTACCGGGAAGCAAATGCATGTGTGAAAGAGAAAACAATCTCTATTGCTATGTGTTATGTTCTAATTTACTAATAGAATGATAATAACAATTGAAATGACCTATGTAGCTAACATTGGAATAAAATGTCCTATGTGGCACGACCAATGTACAGTGCGGTTAAGCAAAATGTCTTATCTAACATTTTTGATGTTTTCGAGGTTATTTTAACATAAAATGCTACTAAGACCATTACTGTAGCAAATTCAACAACAATGCTTGCCCTCAAAAGCAATTGAATGGGTAAAACTTGATCCAGTTTGAAACATTTTCAAAAAATGTTTTCATATTCTTCAACCTCGTTTTCCTCGGGATAAGCAAATTGTTAGATAGGTCCTTTTAAAAAGTTACGCGAGATTTCTCCCTACAGCAGAATTTGCAGCGTAAGCATCAATGAAATTCAATGAAACCTTATCAATTAACGTTTAGTTCGATGCAGGTTCATTTCCCGAAGGACAAAATAATTGTTTTTAATTACTTCATTTTCAATGGGATTACTGTGTAAACATATCTGGCAGCACTTGAGCGACCTCCGTATCATAGCAATCATAAATTTATAAGAGGTTATCTCTCTCTCTGAGCTGGCAGGTCCTGTCCTAGGTTGGAACTAGTTCCGATCTGCGATACCTGAACTTACTGTCAGTGCATCAGTCGATAGGATATAATTCCGGAGCAAGTCTTGATTGTGCGTTGATTTTATTCATTGAATATTGTTTTCGCAAAGGGCTTAGTGTCGTTTTATTAGCAAACTAGGAAAATATAAATAAACACTTCACTTGATCACCTTTTCTCAAAAAAAAAAAGAAAACTGAAACACTTTTTTCCTAGTTTTTTAATAACAATCGTTCTACTACGCTTGTAAAAGTGTTTTTTTAAGAAGTCGTTTAATTATCAAAACAAATTACTTTTACGCCTTATTGATTGTTGACAAAGTGAAAGGCGTGATTTAAATCAAAACATTACTACGGCGTAAAGTAAAAAGCGTTTCTGACAAAATAATCAAAACAACGGCGAAAAGAGCAAGGCGAAATAGTGGCGAACCAGCCCAGGCGGCTGAAAGCCACTTTAATAAAGAAACAAAAAAAAAACAAAAAAACAAGGCGAAATTTATGAAAATGTCAAAAATAGGCACTATTGGGCGATACTGTCTTTTTTATCAGTACTAGTGAGGCTAACATTGAAAATGGCGTAATCAAACATGCAAGCATTGGCAGGCGAATATTAAAAATGAGCAAATTTCCATCAGTATTATATATGAATGAGAAGCTAGCTTTGTTCTCTGTCAGTATGCTAGGTTGCTATTGAATTTAAAGTTTAATTTGTAAATGGACGAATCCAAGCTGAAAAAAGGAGACACCGAGTGGTGATAAATCTGACGGCTCCTGTTGATGTACCGCCCACTGGCAACACGGTTCAACCGAACTAATACAAGGAAATGATCGAAGTTCGGTCACCTTAATGATATAATTTTAAACGTCATTTATACCAGATGAATAGGGAAAATCAAAAAATGTCATAGTGAGTAAGGATCTATTAATGATATACAGTTTATTTCGTACTTTGGGCGATTTAGAGGAGTAGTGAATTTAAATAGTGTAAAATATTGATTATTTCAATCCATTTGTGTTGCGAACGTAAGTGTTAACATAAATAAATACAGAACAAATGGATTAAACTTCAATTTAGCGCTGCAAGGTGTCGCCAGTAGCGCATACGGCTAACATTATTTGACCGTTAGCAGTTGGAAATTAGTTCGTATAAAATAGGTTCCACCGCATCAAACAGTAAGTAGCTATATGAGAAAGAAAGAATCAATAATAATTAGTCTATATATTGTTTAATCAACTAAAGCGGAAAGCAAGAAAAGTTTGTATTAGCGAGGAAAAGGTACACAAGCTAGAAGAAAGAGGAGAATTTGGTTTGGCAAAGGAAGCTATTCATGTAAGGGAAGGTCCATTAATTATGTCACGCAGTAAGGGGGGTGGGGGGGTTTGGGAAAACGTAACGATCCATACAAAAAAATTTGAAGATCCATGCAAAAAACGTGACATGGGGGGGGGGGAGAGGAGGGTTATAAAACGTCAGTTTTTGCGTGACGTAATTAATGGACGTTCCCTAAGTTAAGAAACTATTGTTTTCATGATCAATTGTTAAATAAACTAATTCTTACAGCTGCTGAAACCTGCAAAGAGCTGCTAAGAAAATCATTTTGAAATATTTCTAAACAAATCAAATGAAATTCTAATTTAAAGCAGTCTGTTCTATGATAGCCGAAACATCAAAAACTACTCAATAAGTCATTTTCAGCCAAATAGAAATGAACTAAAAATAATGCTCCTATTGTGCGCTTTTGGAAGTTTCATCCATCAAACAACAAACGGCTTTTAATTAAAATTTCATTCGAATTTTTCAGAAGCATTTCAAAATGTTCTTCCTATAATTTAACATGGGAGCTATCAGATAACTTGATGTCTTCTTCATTTTTAAACCTGGATTCGTCTATTAGGATTTGAAATTCTACTTGCAATATTACAATCATCATCCCCCTTTTGTTTGCATTTTGTATGTTCGCCCTACTCGCAAATTGCTCCGGAATTGCTTCAAAATGAAAAGAACAGAGCGCAGGACTCTAAAATTAGGAATATTCAAGATAGTAATTTTGGTTCAACTGAAATTGAATGAGTAAACTTTAAACCTGAGTAGGCACTGGTTACGAGTGAATGTGTTTTTCTGCGCTGTCATTTTTTCTGTAAATTTCTTTGCATTCATAATTGTTTTATTATTTGGATTTCGATTTCTTCTTTAGATGCATTGACATTATTATGCAACCACAGAAGACGGTTGGTGGTCGTGAAAATGTAGCAAGGCAGCATTCATTAATTATGTCACGCAAATCTGGCCGAAAATTAACCCCCCCCTCCCCCATGTCACAAATTGTCACAATTTTTGTAACCCCTCTCAGGCAATTATGTCACGTTTTTGTTAACCCCCCCTCCCCACTCCAAAACTGTTTATTCAAATAGCCAATATTAGTCACAAAAATCATTTTTATTTCATACAGAAACAAATTCAACTTGCCTCATATTATATCAAATTGCATTCTCAAATAATACCATTCAAAAATAGATTCAATCCTCAGTCCAAGGGTTTTGCAGATGTTGGTCAGCATTGATGACCGGGAAGATATCTGCGTCCGCTGAAGCACTCGTAATGGTTTCTGCCACATCAGTCAGATCAAGTTCTTCGTCATCTATCCATTCGCAATCGAAGTTGTCTTTGTTGGTTACAACCATACATTCCTGTTTACGTTTTGCCACAACTTTAAACGGACGCAATTTTCTCTGAAATTGAACGGATGTATGCTTGTGCATCTTTATGTGCTCGCGAAGCATGACTAAAGATGCAAAGTATAGGCCACAGCTGGAACACACTCGTTCGTTCAATGAGTTTTTAATTGAAGGACAGTAAAGATCATACGGAATCGTTCCATATCCGGACATCGATTTAGGTAGAATCTGTTGAGCTTGTAATGAGTTCAATACGAACATTGATGGGAAATGCTGTGGTTCGTCCTTCGATGACCCAATCAATCCTCGAGATGTTTGCGTCAGAGAGATTGGTGGAGGCAAAATCCATTGCAGATAACGTGATCGATGCTACTTCGCAGTGGTGAGCAGCATTTCCTGTAAAAATATAAATTTATGCACATATAACAATTATTTGACCATCAAATGCATCTCAAAATTTTACCTATCTGTGCATTTCCGTATCTGGAGTAAATATTGGCTGGTTCGCACATGAGTTCCAAACCAGTGTTGGTCATAGTCACGAATTGACTTCGGATCTATTTCAGAAGCATCAGGATCGATATATTCAGCCAACGTCGGATGACCGTCGATGACCACATCATTCCAGACTTCGCAAAACTTCACCAGCGTACTGGAAATTTTGCTTCTCCAAAGCTGAATCAGTTGTACGCAATTGGGAATCCAGATGACTACCAAACTGGTCGTGTGGTATTATCAATCCAGAAAGCTCCTTACTCAAGGGTGACATACGTCGCTCCACTCTATTGAAAGCACTCCTTCCCGGAGCGTTCGTTGCAATGAACAGCGTGTCAAGGTTGTACTCTTTAAAATGGTAATTGCTATCTGTATTACCTTGCGATATCTCGGATTTTCATCAGGTCCACCGTCGACGGTAAAGATTAGGACTGGTTTGACCAATCCATCAAACTTAAAAATACCATCAAACGATTCAAGAGTTAGAAGCCGCTTGATGTCTAACGCATGAGAAAACGCCGTTGACGAAGCGTGTTTGCCTGACCGAATTGCAATGTAAGTGGGGCCCGAAAAACCAACAGCCTCCGGTTTGCCAAGACCATTCGGTTTGATTTCGATTCCAGCGTACACGGACGGAATTAGTTTATGCTTATTTGCAACTATCCAATCGTGGTCAGGAAGCGTGATTTTGTACTCCACATGCATAAGCATGGGAGACTGCTTATTGGCAGCCGTTAGGCCTATCGCCACTCTCGCCTTATCATCCTGACTGATAAATCCTACTTCATTGGGCCCCAGCACAGATGCCAGTTCTTCCAATGATCTTATGGTCGCTGTACAGAATCGGCCATCGGGATGATCGTTGTGTTTTGCATTACTTGCGCGCATCAACTTCACTGGTACAGTATTTACGTGACATTTACCTTGATGGGAATTGGCTCGTTTTGGGATTAACCGCAGATATGTTGCTGTTCTTTTGATATTGAATCCCTTGCCTTGTATTGCAGAAGTCAACTCATCTAAAGTTTTAACGCTTCTGACGCTCTCATCACTGCGCTTTTCGTGGGCCGCAGATCCATGAAGTGCGATATCGCATATTGCCTTGAGCAGCTCCGGTTGCTGCTCTTCAACACGAGGGCGGCCAGAGAATTTCGGAATGAAAGATAATTCCTGAAATTTGATATTTATATCTACTGTGCAAACAAACTAGTTAATATATCATATTTACCAGCCTCTGGATGTCCCGAATTAACAGTTGTTTAGCCTGCTTCATTTTCTCACGATGCTTCTGCTGCCGCTCTTGCTCGTCTTCCTTGATTTTGAGATTCTTTTCAAGTTTGATCTTTTAATTTTTAGCCCTTCGAGTCTCGACTGATCATCATCCGTCAATAGTCCAGCAGACTTCTTGTCAATCAGAAGCACTACCTCAGAGTTCAGATTATTTAGCTCAGCTTTAAGTTGTTCCTGTACTGGTGCAGGGCGTTTATTTGATGATGACGGCTGAGCCATATACTCAATTTCCTTGATGGGTTGCGCGGGTTTCACTGTCGGCGCTGATTCCTTAGGAGCACTCATAGACTTTCCCCATAGTTGAAGAAGTTTACCTTTTTTCTTTAGCTGCAAGGCATGAAGCTCTTTTATTTTGTTATTGACTTGCTCTTCAAGTGCGGTGTTGTCATTGCCCTTCCGTTCATTCCAGAAATTAGTAGCATCCAATTGGCACTCCTTTTCTTCTTATCCGGGTAAGCCTTTACATACGCATTGTACAGCGTATTAAAAAGTTCTTCACGATTCATTTTCCAAAATACACTAACTGCGCGAACCAATTTTTCACCAATAAACACTGGACTTTATTCACTGACGCACACTGAATGAGCTGCAGCTGTCATTCATGAACGGTGGAATAGTATTCACTCTAACTTGAAAGTACCCATTAATGAGTCGAAAAGTACGCATTTTGAAGAAAAGTGGCTTAACTCATTATTAAGAGTATACTTTCCTCATTTCTGAGTATTGCTTACTCATTTATGAGTATCAATTAATCATTAATGGGTAACGAATACTCAATTAATGAGGAAAATATACTCCTAATAATGAGTTAAGCCACTTTTCTTCAAAATGCGTACTTTTCGACTATGGTAGGTGGTAGGTGTCGGAGCCAAACACCGGATCCGTAGGGTACTTGAAGTAGCTTGCTAGCTCTCTTGCGACAGAACTCAAACGTGTCCTAACACGGTAGGAAAGGAAATAGGTGTCGCTCAAACTAGCAACTGTCGGGTAAAACGAGTGCTCTGTCTTGGCTCATGGGTGGAAAATTCAACTCTTCTTACCCTGAAAAGGCCGGGTTGGGTTCCAAGGCCGTTGACAGCAAACACTCTAGTCGTAGGGTGGACTGTATTCAACACTGTATAACACTGGGCTGTTGCACCGGATAATGGATCCAGAAGATATTGATAGAAAAACTACTGCTTCTATTCACTTATCCTTTATTGCTTTTTCCTTTTGATCTTAACACCTTAGAATTGATATAATGACTGAATGACTGCGCCACTGCGGTGCCGTTTTTATATTGTGCCGCTACTGCTAGAAGTTCCAGAACAATGGAAAGTTCCAGAACATGGAAAGTTCCAGAACGATGGAGAAAGTTGCAGAACAGGGCGTGGCATAGTTTATGCGAGCGGGTGTGAGTGCTGCATGATTACTGCTGTTGCTGTTCGTTTACGAAGGGGCGTGAACAGTAGGGATAGTAGTAGTAGGCGATATTGCATAAGAATATCATTTTGTTTTTGTTTTTTTCAAAAATGTGATGTCACGATTCAGCTTACCTCCCTCCTCGTTTGTCACAAAATGTCACGGTTTTCTGAACCCCTCCCCCTAAAAGCGTGACATAATTAATGAATGCTGCCCAAACGTGAAATAGCCTAGTACAAGTGTTTTACTGGTGATAGTAATTGTTTGCGAGAAATACACAGTTCTAAAATCGTTTGAAATTGTTCAAGTGTTCCGTTTACAGAAACTCGATTTCAGTTGTGAATACTGCAGAATATATGTGAGCCATGGTAGTGGTGAAGCAAATTGGCCAAGGGGTGGATCGCGTTTGTAGAGCTCCACAGAGTTCTTGAGTAACGTAGAACAAGACATTGAAGGCTTAACATATACATTTTAAAACCTGAACTCCAGGGAGTTCTTGAATAACGTAGACCTAGATTCAGGAATACGTTCTGTGTTAATAATTAACTAATACATCGCTTGTTGTTCCATTAGGGCAGAGCTGAGCTCCATCACGGTACGGCAATTAACAATCAAAGCAACATTAGAGCCTCTCACTCTCCTAAACTTCTCATTATCATGAAATAACAACAAGTACAAGTGTTATGTGATACGATCGTATCGCCAAGAATAAATATACCGGCATGACCGGCAATTGACCGTCATTTCCACAACATTCAAGTTGACTCACTTTTTCCGTAAATTGAATGACTTTTCCGTGAGAAAAAGAGGGACTGTATAGCAAACAACCTATTATGCTGAAAATTATTTGTCTTGCATATCGTTTTCAGCGATAATTATTGAATGATTGATTTTTCTACTTTCTTTTGTTACAAACGGTCAAATGAGATCAACCTGTTTATGAGTGCCACAGTATTTGACCATCATTCGAAAGTTCTAAAGATCATGAGAAGATTATTGTCATAGTCTTATAACCGTCATGAAAATGCACAGCACTGCAATAGGGTATGCGTGATTCTATAGTGTGTAACTGAGGCAAGTTTTATAAATGTAGTCGACCGCGTTCAGAAATAACGCCAAATGGAACTCAAAAGAAGAAAAAAATATAGTGCACAAACACCGGGAGAACCCGGAGTGGTCCGGATCCAAGCTGATTCCAAGATGCTGAAAACAACAGTTTGTCGATTGCTCAAAACCTACAAGAAAACCCTGAGTGGGAAAAGGAATCAGTGGACTTACGAAAAAACTGGAACAAGGGATCTTCAGCTGCGCAGTAAAGGGCGATACGGTCAAAATTTGGTCAATATCAACTTGACGTATTTCTTTCAATTTTGCATTTAAAAACCTGAACACGCCTCATTTTGAAGGTGTGTGTGTGTAGAATGTTGCTCTTATTTTGATTTTGGAATTCACTCTTCAGTTGTCAAAATGCCGTCCAAGCAAGAAGAGCAGCGTATCAAAATTTTGCCTCGCGCATCTGCGAAAACTGAGCTACTCGCACGCAAAGTTGGCAAAATCCCTAAAAGTTGCCAAATCAACCGTTACAAATGTAATTAAAGTGTTTGGGGAACGTTTGTCGACAGCCAGGAAGTCTGGATCGGGGGAAAATCGAAAACCGGAAGCCACTGAGACGACAAAGAGAGTTGCCGGTAGTTTCAAGCGAAACCCCTAACCCATCTCTCCGAGATGCCGCAAATAAGCTGGGTGTATTGGTCTACAACCGTGCATCGAGCCAAAAAACGAGCCGGACTATCGACTTACAAGAAGGTAGTGACTCCAAATCGCGATGATAAACAAAATACGACGGCCAAGCGCGATCCCGGAGGCTGTACACGACGATGCTGACGAAGTTTGACTGCGTGGTAATGGACGACGAAACCTACGTCAACGCCGACTACAAGCAGCTTCCGGGACAGGAGTTTTATACGGCAAAGGAAGGGGAAAGGTAGCAGATATTTTCAAGCCACAACGAAACTGTCAAAGTTCGCAAAGAAATATCTGGTTTGGCAAGCCATCTGTACCTGTGGCTTGAAAAGCAGCATTTTCATAGCTTCCGGGACTGTCAACCAAGAAATTTACGTGAAAGAGTGCTGCTGCCTCTTCCTGAAGAAACACGGTTGTTCCGTACTGTTTTGCCGGATTTGGCATCTTGCCATTACGGTAAAAAGGCCATGGAGTGGTACCGCCAACAACGTGCAGGTGGTTCCCAAGGACAAGAACCCTCCCAACACGCCAGAGCTCCGCCCAATTGAGAAATACTGGGCTATTGTCAAGCGGAACCTAAAGAAGACCAAAAAAACTGCTAAGGACGAGCAGCAGTTCAAGGCAAAGTGGCTTTCTGCGGCGAAGAAGGTGGACAAGGTGGCTGTACAAAATCTGATGGCAGGGGTCAAGCGTAAGGCTCGGCAATTCGGATTTGGAAAAGCGGAAACCTAACTGAATATTTTTCCTGAATTTTATACTAATTGAACTTGAAAAAGAAATTTAATTTGATTTTTTAAATAAACGATTTCACCGATTTACACGCGTTTTCGCTTGACCAAATTTTGACCGTATCACCCTTTAAATATGTTTTGTGTTTTGGATGTATGTGAGTTTGTTTAACACACTACCGATTTACACGCGTTTTCCCTTGACCAAATTTTGACCGTATCACCCTTTACTGCTGAGGTTGCATATGTTCTACTGGGAATTCAGTCACCTATACACCTATACAACATCGCTCGTTACAATTGTAGAAAACCTAAACTCCAGGTTGTTCTTGAGAAAACCTAAACCATCCATTGAAATTTGCTGTTGTGCTTGAATTTTGTAAGCGTTTAATTGAATTGAATGTACATAGGATGCATCTGTAATTATTGCTTCAATATGTTCTATATGATTAATCACGATTGGACTTGGATTCAAACGCTCAACTAGGTTTTCCTGCTGCTCAAATGAGTGTCCTTTGAACAATTTTTACATTTTTTGAGTACTTTCTATTCGACCATTCCAAAATAGCCAATCGTAGACTGTGTGTCAAAAACATTGAAATGCTTATGTTCCAAAGCAGCCGTTCCAAGAAATTCTCAGCTGAAAGGATACTTGACTCTATTAGGACGTTTCTATCTTTAAATAACGATTCATGCAAATAGGTTCTAAGTAATAAAACCGGACTTAAAGTCGTTGGATTATTGAGCTCCATAAGTTGTGAAGCTTGTCGGGAATGCGGTGGCGTTACCATTGGCGGACCTAGACAATTAGTCTGGAGGGGGCCTGGAGGGGGCCTGCGCGAAGACTTTTTTTCGTTTATAAGAATATTGAAAAGAGCGACGAAAGTAGCGTAACTGTTGGGAACATGTTATTTTAATTGATAAATCAAGACAGGATTAATCGATTAATTAGTTCTATTCTGCACCTCTGTGAGTCATGATGCTTAAGAGAATCGAGTGGGGTGAATACCTAGGCAACTACGAGGCTGTAATAGCATGCATATATACGGTATAGTGTATTACGTCTAGTACATCATTGAAGTTGGATTGAAGCCGAAAAGAGACCCAACCAAGATCGAACTACATGCTGTATCTTTTGTACGCCATAAGATATTCCTGAAGTTAGCATTATTGCATTGGTAATGCATCACTTACATTCTTAAGCTAATATAACGTTTCATTACTTGACAACTGCTCGAATTTGATGCAATTCCGCATTACTCGAAATGTTGATTTTGGGATTGAATAAGTGAAATAATATAATGCTTAGGTTACTTTGGTATATACCTCGTATTATTCCGTCTGGATCAAATGGAGAATTGACTCACACGAGGTTACTGTAGTCACCTTACTCGATTCTTTTGAGGCGTCGCAACTCATCTGAGGCGGAGAATAGTCCTGAATCTATATAGAGTCAAGTTTCAACTAAAAATTTAAAACTTCAAAGAACAACATTTAGTCAATGAACATTTTAAATTTATATCAAAATTTAATTTGGTTTGGATAACGCGTTTTAAATCTTCAAAATTGTGTCGGTTGATACTGATTCCTTCACAACTCCGTTCCCAATAATTAAATTAGCCAGATTTGAAAATCGGTTCTGCGTCATGGTACTTCTCAGTCATGTTTTTATGCGTCTCATGGCTGAGAAGTTAAGCGAAAAGTTAAGAAGAAAAATTAAGCGTTTTGATATGCAGCTTAAATTTAGCTTAAAGTTGCTCCTTGCAGAAAAGTCTGAAAATACCTGGGGCATGGTGTCCCAAATAAACCGCGGCCAGGGGTTTCCATATTTTTTTTAAATAACTATCAAAATGAACTAAAAAAATGGAAAAACCTGAAACCTGTTCCACGACTATGTTTTCTTGAAAAAAATTAAAATATCTGAAGTATTAGGATATACCTACCTATCTCTTATTTTTTCATATTTACTTTTGTTCATTTGTTCAGATTGTTCGGAATTCTGTAAATCGATTGTTACATAAAATTGAAATGTAATCACTTCTTAACTTAGCAATTTCACAGCTCTAATTAAACTTACTCTAGTACTGAATAAAAAATAAATCAAAATTTAGAGATTTTTTCCAGTTTCCACAATGTGGACATTTTTCAACCATTCAGTGGAATTCGACTTAAGTTACTTATTAAAAAACTTTTTGAATGTTCTGTGTGCAAATCATCAACCAAGGTTGTTTTAAAGTAGAATTCTATGAAAAACACAATGAAAATTTATAAGTTATATCGAGCTAAATTTCTGAACAGCGTTAAAAAAAATTTGAAGGAGAATTCCGATGATTATTTCATCAAAAACCTCGAGAACTTACGGCAGTTCGAAGAATCATCCATGGGTAATTTTAGTTAAACTTAAGATTTTGATTGACATTGATAGTATTCCAGGTTATCGCAATTCCATGGAAATTTTCGAAAGTTTTTGAATGTATGGCAAAAGAATGTTAACAACTACAGTATAGGCAAAAATAACAAATGCACAGTTTTGAATTTTAAATTTTCAGTACAGTCTTAAAAAGTCAGATTCGCCTTGTTAGAAGGTTGGCAAAATATAGTTTTAAATTATTTGAAATGGAAAGTTCTACAAGAATAACTCTTAGCAAAATAGTCATTCTTATGAAATAGACTATTTTGTAAAAGAATAGAGGTTTTTTAAATTTCTAAGATGGTGGATCGGAAGTAATTTTGAAGACTTTGAAGCACAGTTTATAAATTCGACACAGTTTGAAATTCAGGTTACTTCTATTGTCTAGCTAAGTCAAAATTTCAGCTTAATCTATCCTTTGAGTGCTGACATAGAGAATGTCAAATATGACAATTTTGTATGAAAAACTGTAGATGTATTTAATATTTTCGCCACCACTGTATACTAGGAACTCTTCCAGCCAAAAATATAACCTTTTGATTGGAAATCAAATCCTTTAAAGAAATCTTAAGAATAAATGTAAGACAACTGTTATAATCAAAGCGAAGTGAATTTTGATAAAATTTGAAATACAGGCCCATTATGTAGTATATATCAACAACTAATTAGTGGTACTGAAGTCAACCTCAACAAATGATATGATATCAGGAATTTACCTGATTATATGTTTACTGTCGCAATTATTTTAGATATGAGTTTAGAGGTTTTAATATTAATAGAATTGAATTATTAGAATTCAAATTATTTAGAGCTAATGCGTAGGGCTTTTGTTAAGCAGTATTTCGAAGCGAACATAATTAGTAGTGTATTTATTCAATGATGGGGTTTCCGTCAAAACATGCTGTTAAGAGGATCAGCATACGACACCTTACCGGGTTCTTCTCCGAGGTTGTTAAATAAACAACGACGAGAATGAACAAAAATGAGAAGTTGTGGTTTTAAAACCTCTGATTGGAAATTGATTTCGATCACATGTGGTCTTAAGGGAGTGTAAAAACAGAGATTTCACATCGCTAGAACCATTCTGTGCCTTTGGCGGCATTTGAGCACGATCCCTACGAGCCCTACGTTCAATTTCAAACTACTTCTATTAAATTTCATAATCTGCCGAGCTCTATCGGACCTATCGATACTTTCTCTTCACATCTTTGGTTCTAGCAGAAATTGCTGTTCACAACTAGGATCCCATGATGTTGGGAAGATATTTCTAATTTCAAAACATCTTAAGACACGTAAACCTCGAGTGAAGTGGATGTAATTTGATATATTTGAATTCTCATGGATCTAATCGTCGTTAACTATGGTTTTCTTGATAAATGTACAAACTTTTCATCCTATAAGCTACAGTGGGGTAAGTGTGGGGAAGAGGGTATGCGTACTTTACTCCTTCAGAAATAATTACTCATTCAAACTATTTCTGAAGGGAGCAAAGAACAAAAACAACTTACTATGGGAAAAAAAACCTACAATTCCTTAGAGATTTTGAATAGTGTTTCATTTCAAATTAGAAATATATTAGGAAAAAATCCTGGGGGGGGCCTACAGAATTCTGGAGGGGGCCTGGCCCCCTAGGCACCCCCAGTAGTTACGCCAATGGGCGTTACAAAAGACCTCGTCGTCTTTCCATATGGATCACATGGAATTATAAAAGAACCAAGTTATCCCGAAAACTGTCATTTTTGTACATATACCAACATTTCTAAAAATACTCAAAACCTGTATAGTCATTGACAATATACAATTCTGGAACTTGTTCAATGTTTATATCAAGATGGTGTATCACCTGAACAGCTTATAATAAACCAAGCAAAGTTCATCCAAATATTACGTGTGGAGGATCATAACACTGACCAACCCCTTTCTCACCCTATTTTAATTGCGGTGGCTTGTTACGCTTCATTTGTTCCGGACGTGGAAATTATACCAAACAAGTCAACGAGGAGAAGTTCATTGGCTTCGCCAGAAGTTGTAAGCTAAATAAAAATATCAAATTGTTATTCCAGATCATTATATAAACGGTAATGAAGAATGTTTCCTTCTACATTCCATGGCAGGTATTCGAAGGGATATGTGGAAAAAGTTTGACATTTCGAGTCCATTCCTCTTATTATGCATCGCAGTAGGTCATGTTCGTAAATTATTGATCTCATGGAATAACTCCCTTTCGTAGATTTCAGCGAACTGCTTTGGAGTGGACCCAACCTGTTTCGAGACCAGCACATCCAAAAGGGCGGACGATTGCTGTTTCATACCGAAACTCTACGATAACCAGCTGGTTCTAGAGTGCCTGCTGTCAATGGGAAATTCTACTGACAATATAGAGAAGTATAAGGTAAATATTTTGGGATTATCATCGAGTTACGAAGCTCAATTACTTTCAATCTTTAATCAGTGCCTGGTGGCATGCATTGCCAAGAAGTTGAATGTCTACAAGGACAACAACCTAGACAAGTCGGCTGCTCAGCGGTTGTTCACCACGAAGGTTGGGTCAAATCCAGATTTTGCGCCACTCATCGCTAAAACGTTTGACCAGTGCTATGGAAAATTGTCGGCGACGATGGCCTACGAACAGACGAACCCACCGAATTGTAGTGTCTTGCCCACGATGTTGCTGGATTGTTTGCAGACAAGTTTGTTTCTGGTTTGTATCGTTGCATAAGACATCATGTATCATAATCCTGCCATTTATGATTCTGAACTGTCCCGCCAAAGTTTGGAAAGGAGGTACCGAATGCGATGAACTGAAAGAAAACTCAACAAGGGTTGTCCTTTTGCAGTTATTGCATCATTATGATAATTAAAAATACGACACACGGCTAAAACATGCTCTCATTTGATTAACGATGACATCCAAGTGAACTCAATTGAAACTGAGGGTGATAAGCTAATTTAAATTATAACTCACTGAGCAATCATCTTGTCCATTGTCGATTTTTTTCTACGCCTGTCGATGTGTGTTTAGATTGGGAGAACAAATCACCTATAAAAAGCAAATAAATTTAACCCGTCCATCACTGTGCTGTTCAAACTAGAAGGCTTAGCAATGCTTAATTCAGGATTTATCATTCTGTCTCTCCTAGTAGGCTATGTAAGTCGTCCATAATCGTCAAATTAATTCGCAGCAAACAAATCCTTCGCTCAGATTTCAGGACACGGAGCACCCGTCGACCCATCCTGTTATGAGTTGAAAACCAGCAAGCGAGCCGACGATTGCTGCGATATTCCTGGGGACATCGATGACAAAATCGTGGATGCATGCATCGATAAGCTAGATCCGACGCACACCGAGGATGAACAACTCCAGGTATGCTCTATCCTTGTAATTTTAAACGAATCGTAAGTCATTATTTCCATCCGATTCAGTGCGCAGCGGAATGCATTGCCCAAGAGTTGGGTGTCATGAAGAACCGAACACTGGACAAGGAAGCTACCAAGTTGATGATTGTGAATTCGATCGGAAAGGACCCAAATTTTGCACCCATCATAGGAGGCGCCTTCGACAAGTGTTACGAACGCGTTGCTGCGATACCGGAACATGCGAATGCTGGCGCAGCTTCGCCCCGGCCTACATGATGAACTGCGTCGATGCGGAATTATTTAAGGTAAGCAGAAGGCGGGTGTTTGAGTTGGTGGTTAATTTACTATTGATGTTTTCAGGTTTGCCCCTCGGCTGTGTGGGACACAAGTGATGGCTGCGTCGAACTCAAGAGTAAACTGGAGAAAGGATGTCCATTTTCGGCGATTGACAATTGAGACTACTTCGTATAAACAGCAATACGTTATGTGATCTTGTAGTTGGTTTATCTGGTTTATTCAGTGCTTGTTTGAGAAAAATATATTGTTCTGTATTCCAGTGGGTTGAGTGTTATTTTATATTTGTTTACTTAATGATTTTTTTTAACTGAGTAAGATAGGATTGTACTGTAACTAATGTGTTATTCACGCCTGGGCAGCACTAAGGATTTGCACCCCACCCAAGATGCACTATGTTTTCAATGCACTACTAAGCTCCTCTTTTGACATAAAGCTATCAACCGGCGGGTCTTTAGCTGTTAAAGAGCATCTATTTTTTTTTTTTTTTTGGTACGCCACGATTTCACACCGCCTCTTGAGGAACACTGCGTATGTCGTAGCGTCGTTAGCTTCAACGAGTATTGCGTTCTTTTTTAGCGGAGTCTAACGAGGTGGAGCATGAGGTGTCCCACTGGAATCGAACGCAGCAAATTGCAATCGGTTTGCAGTCAATTCAAAACGAAGGATTCCAATTTAGTACTTTAGATCAATTGTGTGTTGCAACGCATTACTTCAGTTGCACCGGCTTGACATTTGAGTCCAAAACTGCACAATAGAGGCATTATTTTTATTTCATTTTTATTCTGCTGAGAATGTCCTTCTTGAGTAACTTTTAATTAGCATTTCATTTGAACTGTTTAGAAGTATTTGAACATATTCGTCCTATACTTCAGCATGGGAGCTGTCAGATTTATCGTCACTCGATATCTTCTTCTTTTTTCAACTTGGATTCGTTATTTTAAAAATGCTGTTAAACTGCTGATGTTTTCTCGAGGATAAAACCTATACAGCATGGGACAATTATACGTAGAACGGTAATAATGTTGATTGAAAAATCGAAAGCGCTGTCATCTAGAATGAAGTAATGCCGCCAAGAGAATCATGTTCACCGAAAGCAAATAATATTACTCAACAAAAGTTTTACTGCGGATTTTCGAACAACTGGATTTTTCTTCTTCTGAAATTCCTGATACCCATATCATATCGAGAACAGTGTACAGGAAACGAGCAATTTTTTTTATTAATTTTTTATTATGCAGATTTTCAGCCCTGGGCTGGTTCGTTCGTCTTCCGTTGTAGTTATTTAATTACCTTTTTGGGTATTTGCGTAACTTGTCCGGGGGTGAGATTCAAACTCGTGACTTTGGCGTGAGTGGTATGGATGTTAACCTCTACGCTGGGGTCACCCCCTGTAACACTATATACTTACCTTTATCAACTCATACAATGAACTCCAACTCTATAGGCATGGCAATCAGGGTTGCCACAAACACAAATTTATCTAGATTGACACAGATTTTTTTTCATACTTTTCATTCAGATATCCGTGGGCTTCAAATGGTGAGTTGACAATTTCTAAGGAGGGTGCGACCGACCTCTGGTCCTCACAAGTTCCTACCTCACGCCTCCACGAGTCATATGATCACAAAAGACTGCCAGCTGAAACATGGAGACGCTGGTTGGCGTAGCCTGGGCAATGTTGTCAATCCGACAATAGCGAAGTGAGGGGGTGCGACCGGTAAATCATATCATAATTTTCCATTCTCATATCTTGCAGGTCTTCCAGGTCGTCAAGTATTATAGAATAATTTAAAATTCTTTTTTTTTAATGGCGGTCATACATTGCCTAAATTTTCTGATTCATAATGGATGCGCAAGTTTGTCTACAATTGCAACAAAACAGCAGTCGGCACACATGTAATTTTCAGTTCATATTACAATATACCCTCACTATATATTTTATCTTATAGGACATTGTTTATTCATAGCCATTATCATTCATCTCTATCATCTTTATCATCATTATTATCATTTTTATCATTACTTGTGTTTTCGTGATTTATATTCTAACATAAATGTTTGTTTGTTACAATTTAAAGGTTATATATATATATATTATATATATATATATATATATATATATATATATATATATATATATATATATATATATATATATATATATATATATATATATATATATATATATATATATATATACACCTTAAAGGTTATATATACTTTTAATTATTTTTTCCTTTATGTCGAATTATCATTATGATTGAGAAGTATTTAGTACCTTGATTAAAAGATGCTGCAACGGAATCTATGGTAGGATTTTGTACTTATTACCTAATGTGTTTTTCATTTCCTGTTTGCGAATAGACCTTCTTCCAAATCTGAGCTGGTTTGATTCGTTCAGCGCTGTTTGCCATTCGGCTAGTGTCTGATGTTACAGTTCATTTTTTGGCATTACTGTACCATAGCTCACAATATCATTATATTTGATGATATTGTTTTATCTAGTTTACTTCATAGATGATTTAACCATTGCTTATTGTTTTTTATGTCCATTTGTCTTTAACTTTCTGTCAATTAAATCTTCCCTGCTTTCCCAAAACAGGAGCAATAACTATTAGGCCAGCAAAAATAAAAGCGGATTCATGTTATAAAATCAACATCAAGCTGCAAATAGTGACCATGGCAACAGTAAATTAAAATGTATAAATGTTAGTTCTGTAAAATTTAACAAACTTTTTCAGGATACCACAAATCAAGATTTTGGTAAAATGCTGCTATCAGTGAAAACGAACGAAAACGCGCTCAAGCGCGAACCACGGAACTCTACACTAAAACACTTGACTACATTTCTTGCATTTCAGGATCAACCGAATGGAGATCGTATATAATAGATATGAATGATTGTATTATTTTTCATTTACATAAATATATACACTATTATATAAATATTTCATGGGAACGGGAGGGACCATCAGGGCACCCGATTGAAGCACTCTGGATGGGGAGAGTGGAAATGTCAACTCCCCATTGCTAACAGTTTGTGAATAAAGGGCGGGCTATTCTCCCCGCCCATTGGGGCATCCTTATGTTAGATAGCTTGCTCTTGTGACCAATTGTTCAGTCTTGTTGCTGGAAGGAGATTCTTTATATCCCTGTGGATACGTATACGTGATGTTGCCTATCGATCCATCCAACCCCTTTTTGGCCCTTCATACAATGGCATGACTAGGATAATCAGTGGTTATTAAAGCTTGATCAAGTCTAACAGAGAGGAGAGCCTATCGCTGTCGGACGTAGTTTCCGTGCTACAATGGGTGGTAGTACATATCATACATCATACACTTTTCATTCAGATATCCGTTTATAAAGATTACAGATTTCTTAGATCAACAAAGATTTTTAAGATTTTTGGCAATTGCTTGTCCACTTAAAAACCTCAAATTAATAATATGTGTACATTCCAAGATCCCACTTTTTACCAATTCTACTTAAGTTGTGCTGTTTAAGGTGAATCGCTGCTCCATGTATTTTTTCCTATCTTTTATCTCGCTCTCGCACACTCACCTTGCTATTTCAAATTGATAAATCTCGATTGTTAGTGAATGAACATCGAATCGAACTCTATCAGATTGCTCACAGCAAGTAAGCATGCCAATATGTGATTAAATTATCTAGTACCGATTCTGAGTTATATCAATTCCAAATGTTGAGGTAATGACTGTCATCAAGAATGATTCAGCATAAGCCCTTAAGGTCCATGAATCAAAGTAAATCAATTGTCACTGACACCAACAGTCAATAGGAAACTAGCGATTTCAAATTGGCTCACTGTTGTATAACTCCTTGGTTCCAACTGCACCTGAAACCTTGCACCGCGCAATACATTCTTCCACTTTTCGGTACAAAAATCTTTGTTTTTATTTTGATTCGTTGTGTTAATTTGACAGAATATAACAAAGGTTCTTCGATGTGAGATAAATTTTTAAGGGTGATTCATTAATCTTGGGACCAACCTATTTTCTGGTACTTCGTGAGCCAAAAACTATATCTATTTTGTTCTTGACAATCCAGCCCCTGCTAACACTACAGTGATTGCTGACAGTTTGTAAGTCAGTTAGTGTATGTGCCCCGAAATGATTTCTTCACAATTTTTTTGAGATAATCTTCTATGAAAAGTTCTCAGACATTCCTTGAGATATTCTTTCTGGCTTTTCAATGGCTTTTCTTCAGGAATTTGTAGGCATTCCTCTAGGGATTCTTTCAGGAGGCAGTATTTCAAAACATTCTTGGGGTGGTTTTTTTTTCAAGGAATCCCTGAACTTGAAAAATTATGTGATTCTAAAGGAATCTCCGGAAGACACCTGCAAGAGCTGCACAAAAACTATAAGATAATGCCAAATTTTAAAAGATAAAATAAAAAGTAACTCTTGGAGAAAATCCTGATTTGTTGGAGCAATCAAAAAAGAATGTTTTGCATGAATTCCATAATCTCATTTATTTGATTCTGAATTTTAAAAAATCCACAAGGGGCTTTGTAAAATTTTCTATTAAATTTGGTCTGAGATGTCTGAATGAATTTTAACATATAGTTCTCCAAAAAAATACTTCAATAATATCTTCAAGTATTCCGATGGAGATGTATTTGTCTCAGTGTTGATGGAACAGTTGATTCATTTCTATACGATTCAAGGAATTCCAGATGATACAAAGTATTTTGGAATTGGGGCCTACAATAGTTCCGCATGGTGGTAGATTCCAAGAAGGTTCCAATGGAGTCAATTGCCGTAACCCAAGTAGCACACATGTTGTCATTAAGTTGAGAAAACATAAATGTGCGTTTGTTAGTCATAATCAAGTTGCTGCAACTAGTTATGATCGTGGTGTGCTACTAGGGAAGGAATTTGGAACAGTCTCCGGAGCTTTTATTGTTTTCTCAAAATCAAACCACACAGCGCATTTTCTGTCAATCTAAAGGCACGAGGCTCATTATCATTAGAGCGAATCGTATCCTCCAGTCAGAAGAACCGGAATTCCTCAACATGTGCAATCAGCTGAAGTCTCACTAATGATTCTCCTTACAAATATTTATGAGGATGATCACCTAAGATACGTGACGGTTTTCGGAGTTTCTGATTTAGAGAAACATCTTCGTAAGAAGCCGGAAGTATACATAGGGGTAGCAGCAGGACAAATGCTTAGATCCGGGACTCTCGATGATACCAGAAAGGAGGCTTTCTACTCGATGTACTGTGCAAGTTGCTTAAACAGATAATTAAGCGCTTTGATCTGAGCGAATCCAGTTCTGACTACTGCATGAAGCGTTGCCGCCGAAATGCTGTACACTTTGAAGAAGTTCTACTCGATAATTTATCCTATATCAGATTTTCTTTTCAACCGGTGAGCAACAGGCCATCGAAAATGAGTTTCGTGAGCTGAGGACGGCAATCATCTGCAAGGACATCGAGGTGGAAGATCCGGATGACTTGAAAACTTGTTGGAGAAAACTGCCGTGTTTCAAACGAGCCGATGGGAAGTAGGCTTTTCTCTTGCTAAGATAGTTCATTGTGAACTTCCTACTAATCCCTGTATTACTAATTCTCTCGTTTAATAATAGATATAAAAATACTATTCCAATCCTGGGTCTATTCTTTGTTTATTAATGAGAAGAATTGTGAAGAAATGAGATTAATGTATGATTATTATACGTATTATGAAACGTATTCAATTTGATTGGCCCAATGTCTTAAACAGTTTTGACGTAGACTACGTCTTACGGCAAGGGTAGGGCGTCAAATGAATATCTAAAATATTGCGACCGTCACGAAAAACCGTACGTTTTGTACGCGAATAACTCAAATAATCCACGATAGATTTACATGATTTCTTCTTCAATCGGTCGGAAATTTTACCGCGCTCCTGTTCAATTGTCAAACATTATTCTCAAACAATAGTAAACTATTGAAAATAACGCAAATATAAGGTGATGTCTTATAATGTCATTTTGCAGAGTAAATTTACCAAATTTCCTATCACAGATTTCAAATCGAAGCAACGAACGTCTTGCATCATCTTCTTCTTCTTTGTATTAGAGAGAGACTTTAACCAATCATGTCATTCACCTCGCACGCAGCTGAGAACGGTGTAAAACGAACACTAAGGAAAATTATGCCTCAGTCGTTTGGCAGCATTGAAGCTGTGCGGAGCTGGTCGCTGGTCGCAGGCAGCGGGTCGTAGCTGCTTCATTCGTCCGGCAGCGGAGCTGGTCGCAGAGGTAGCTGGTAGTCGCGTAGCAGCTGGTGGTGAGATGTACCAAACAGCGATCGTCGCGATGAGGTAAAATGGCGGATTATGGGGGCGCACAATCGCGTCGGTTTGTGCAAGCCGCCATCTTACCTCATCGTGGCGATTGTTTCGCCGTGACTTCGAAAACGCTGCTGTTTGGGGGATAGCGTCCTTATGGGGCGAGCAGCAGTAGGTGGAAATAATCTGTCCTTTTGAGGACAATGAATTAAAATAAAAGAGTTGTTTATTAAAGAACTAATGTTAAATTTAGTTCGGTGCTCGATGGAGGGCGAGCCGTCGGTAAAATTTTACCCAGCTGGTAAGCGCAATCCATAAATTGATAATCTGTCCTTTTGAGGACAACCAATTCAAATCAGAGAGTTGTTTATATAAGAATTAAATTAATATTTCGTTCGGTTTGTGCGTCATTTAATCTAGTGCCGATTTGTTCGTCACGACTACAAAAACGCTACTGTTTGCGGGAGAGCCTCCATGGAAGGCGAGCAGGACAATTCTCCGACGGTGGAAATTTTTCTTGCTGGTTGGCGCAACCCGCGATGAATCAATAAATCAATTCAATTACTAATTTAAGAGAGTAATTTGAATAAGAGTTTATCTTACATTTCGGTCGATTGGCAGTCATATTGGATTTTGCCAAGTCGTTACTAGGCAACAGTACACTGTTGCAGCGGATCCATAAAATCAGTGAAAATAAATCAAAGCCTGTCGGTTGCTTTGATTTATTTTCACCGAAAAATCCTAATGGATACAAATCCACTTTTGCTACTTTCAATTTAATATTCTCAGCTTAAGAGTTTGTTTGATTGAGATTTTCGTTTCAAATTGTCGATTGGCAGCCAGTGGTATTAGCAAAACTTGTTTTCTCTTCGTCGCATACCTAAACCACACAAATTCCCTATCACGGACACCATTTTCGATGTCGAACATGATATTCCGAACCAACATTCTCTGTAAATTCCAATTAGTAGTGTTATAAACAGTTGTTCTGTTGTGTTAACGATTCGCGTTGGATAGAGTCCTACCTCTAGGAAGAAAAACGTTTTGAGAAACATAGTGAAAGTGAGAATGCCTAACCGATTTGATCCAGAACGCTTGCGCAGATTCAGGAAGCGCATAAAGAGCGAACATACGGGAAATCCTCCGAAACGACCGTGCATTCTGGTGATGACATGCGCAGCATGCTTTTACTGCATATGAACCTTCACATGATATCGATACAACTAATGCGCTGAACATGTTTTAATGTGTGATTATTTTCTCAGGTGTTTATTTTATATTCATAAGAATTTATCATACATTAACCAACCTTTTTCCATACTCATTGCCATGAATAATGATATTTTATAAAACTCACTCTCTTTCTTCTGCGAGATCTAATATGTTTATATATATTTCGATTTCCTTAAAGTTATAGCCATAATGGATTCCCTAATTTACCTGACATTCACATAGAAACATGAATAATAATTTCACAAACAAACCATAAACCATATTTAAGGTACGCATTTAACCTTATATTCCCAACTTTGGCCTGATGTATTCATCACATAGTAAAATGTAGAATATAAAAGTTTTCAATGGAAAAGTAAGAGTGAGCGGTTGTGTATTTTTCGAAGGGCTTATTCATACCAACACCTATATAACTAAATGAATATAGTGGGAATTTTAACGTTTTGAAATGGAATGGCCGATTTATCCCATGAGAAAGTCATTTAGATGTTATTAAGTAGCTTTATATTCCGTATAGTATACCGAATATAGCCGAATGCCCGGAGCGATGAAATAAATAAACTTTACTGAAATTCGTCCGAATAAGAATCCTTAATGATATCCATATCCATCGAAAGTTTTCGACTCAATAATGTTAGTTGGTGACTTTTCATGGTCCAGTACATCAAACGCCTTGTTAAGCATGTCTTAGCAAAGGTATAACTAGTTGAATATCGTTTCTAGCTAAATTATTGTATGAGTTATAGTTAAAATTGTAATCGTGTGCTACATAATCGACTGAGTAAAAGGACATGTACTCTATATACTTGTATATAACCTTATAACAACTGCAAGATAATTTTTGTTATTTTCTGTTTGATAAAACTTCCTGAACTTTGAACATTTTTGAGACGCTTACACATCTGAAAATGTTGCAATTGATTATTGTGTTTTCATAACAATCACTAAACCTGTCGGATATTTTCTGATAACGAATTTTATCGGAAATTGAATTCTAGAGTATTTCAATATTTATTATTACCCTTGAAATCCAGAATTGCTAAAATTGCATAGATTGCAAATTTTTGATTCTTTGAAGTTGAATTATGCAAAGGCATACTACAACTCAGATTGTATACAAATGATCCGAATGGTATGGTATTTAAATGGTGAATGTTGAAAAGGAGACAAGGCATCAGTCAAAATATATGTTTGTATGTACGTATTATAGAATTTCCTCCGCTGCCTGTCGTTACTGAAATCCCCCAAACGATGCAAAACATTGTAGATGGTTCCGGCGATGGTGAGAATTCCGAGATGCAGGCCATTCAGGCACAGTGTGACATACGAATAAACATTAAGTAATGTCAAGCGCTTATGATTATAAGAATGACTAAAACTATCATTGATTTAATAATCTTACATTCCCTAATAGATCCTCAATTATCTTCTAGGCCTTAAAGATAGTCCATCGTAAAACGTGCAACCGTGATCGTGTCATCATTTAAACCAAAAGGCCCTTTTCAGGACCACCAAAGAGTTATAAAGAGTGTACAAGAGAATTTTCCCACATACTGACTTCATAAAACCAAACGGCCCTTTTCAGGGCCACCAAATAATATCTCAACAGCGTACAACAGAATTTTCTTACATACTGGCTTCAAAACGCTGGTCTCATGTCCCATAAGAGCCGCACCCGTCATATTGTGACTTAAACTGCTTCTATCAGTAAGGGTAAGTGACTGGCACGAATAATTGAAACATTTTCAACGCTAATAATAGCCACACAGAATTTCCCTGACATTATAATGCATCACTTGGTTTAACGTAGTCTACGTCAACCGGTCGTGTCTTGTACACAACCCCACTGATTTTTTATCGGAATCGATCTGCAGACTAATTCCCTGCATAGCCGTCAACAAAAGTTCATCAACAAAATAAAAAACATTTATTATTCATCACTATCAAATCATTATTTGTATCCACTTTTGTCCAATTGTTTGAAGAACTCAAGAGTGTTCTCAACACTATCAGTACAGGTTGTCATATACTTTTTCCATTCCTCGCAAGTTGGACCTAGATAATACAATCAAAAGCTTTAGTTATTGATCAAAAGTAATAAAGTCATATCAACACATTACTTGAGGTCCATGATTTTTCCGGGCATTTCTAAAAAAACAAGCAATTATTAAAGTGACAACAGTTCCATCTCTTTGTGCATTGTCTCACTCACCGCAAAAGCTTTGGCACTGACACAGGAGCTCAGCAGCGTCGGCTTCATGCCGCACTCCTCCGGTTTGGCAAATTTCACCTGGTTTGCGTTGAAAAACTGTATCATTTTATCGTAATCCTCCTCGATGGCCACAAAGCACTGGTCCACCGCCGGTTTCATCACCTTCAGCCATTCGTCGTTGCCTTGGAGCTTCTCCTTCAGATACTTGTCAGCGGTTGCCTTGTTAATAGTGCCATCGGCATTGAGGAAGCTGTATCGCTTGAACAGACATTGCATGGATTTCTACGGGCAGGGGGGGAAACGGAATGGGGTTTTGACGTTTTAAGCAATTGGAAGAATTGATTTATAGTAATACACAATCTTTAACTGCATCGGAATCTTTCGTCAGAGATGCTTGCTTCCAACATTCTTCCATGACCTTTCGTTCAAGTGTGGCAGGCAACTCGCAGCATGACTGGAACGGAACTCGTGTTAGAAATATCTCAAGAAATCGAATTTTCCCACAATCAGTACTTCATTTCCGTTGAACTTGTTCATATCAGGAAGCTTCTTACATGCTGGGTTGGGTGTGGCAGATCCAACCTGCGAAAGATTACTGGAATTTTATTTTTGATCTAAAACAAATTGAACGCGAAATAACCAGGATTAATGCAGCAAGTGATAGAAGAAATGTTAAACTCTTGTTCATCATTGATGACACTTTGAACGACCAACTGATAACTACGTCAGTCCACCAGAGTCGACAATGTTTTATAAAAAGCTCGAATGGCATAAAAACATTGATTGCTCTTTAATGGTGTTGACGATGCACGGTCAATTAGGTAACGGTGATTGTCAACTTCATGCCCTTTTTGCGCGTTGAGTGATTCAAAACGCGCCGCTATCACTTAAGAGGTGACAATTGACGAATTGAGTGAGGTGAGTCATGGACGTCATCGGCAAGCTCCAGTCATAAAAACCCGCATGTGTTTCGTCTAGATTATTCTATTTCTAAAAATCAGTCTCCACAGTTGATCTCCAGTCGATCGCACTTCTCCTCATCTTCCGCGTCCCAGTTGACTAGTTTGAACATCGGCCTACTGGGTTTCATATAAAACGCTTGCTTCTTGTTGATTGCCACTTTGGAAAACTTGTTGAGGACCACGGCTTTCGTGGCGGAGCCCCGTAGCCTATCGACGGGATCGTGCGTCCGCTTGTCCGTCCTGAGCCGTGAATCCAGAAGCATTTTTCTGCCGTAAACCTTCTGCACTTGATGGTACCCGACAAGGTGACATATTTCCTTGATCGTTAGATCGTCGTACTTGTTGCCTTTGGGAAAGCACTTCGTATGCCAGATGCCGTAGCTCTGCTGCATGACTTCGCCGTAGTTGCTGCGGTTTAGAGTTTTCCGATTACTTGATCGCACCGCAAAACAGTGAATCAGTGTACTTACGTTTCGGCCGGATTAGTTTGCAACGCGTAGCAGAAGCGTTCGTCTTCCTCTCCCGGACAATCGACCTCACCATCGCAAACGTGATCATGGGGAATACAGGTTCCGTTCTCGCCACAGTGGAAACTTGATTTCTGACACTTGCAAAGCCGAGGATTTTCGTCGGATTTATCCCAACAGTTTCGAACACCATCGCAGATCTTCGCTGGATCGGTGGCCCTGAAAACGACAGTAACTTCTAAGTTATCACCAGAAACTCGCCAGCTATTCAACGTACTTAAGATATGTGTAGCATGAGCACTCGTGTGGCTCATCCGATAGATCGCCACAATCGTTCCGTCCATCGCAGAACTTGTGTTTGTCGATGCACTGGTGATTGCCACAGTGGAACTGCGTCGGCAAACAAGCAGTTGACGTTTCGTTCCGCGCATTGCATGCCTCAGGACGTTCGTCGGAATCATCGTCGCAATCCAGCTTGTTGTCGCAAACCAACGAATGGCCGATGCACTTGCCGTACCGACACCGAAGTCCAGTGCAAAGTGGTGCTGGAAACTCGTAGTCACATTGTGCATGGCTCAGCACATGTTGGATGCCGCTGTAGAATTCCTTGAGCGAAATCATCTTAACGACATCGTTGAACCCGCAGAGACCGTGTTTGTTCTGATAGAACCCGACGGGGTACCAACCGGATAGTTTGGTCTTGCAAACTACGACTCCCGAGCGGGTCGCATCTGAAATACGAGGTATTCATTAGTTAAGATAATGACAAATGACTTGGAGGATCTCACTTTCAGTGTAGCAGTGATCGGCATGGTAGATTCCCTTATCGGTATCCAACTGGTAACAGATGAACTTCGTCGCGTCGCCACAATCCGTCATATTCAAGTGAACCTTAAGAGTTCGGGTTCGGCCGTATTTGTCCTGTCCAACCGCGATGCACTGGTTGTCCTCGATGTTATGGTTCCTGTAACGATCGTTTCAGTTAAGTTATCAACCCAAAAAATCTCCCATCTCAGCAGTACTTCTCCGGGATGAACGTTGGCAGGACATGGCGGGTGAATGTCAAATTCCTTTCCAGATGCAGCATCACAACCCGAGCCTCTGGTAGGAAGTGGTAGCAATTCACGCGCACCACCTGCTCATAGGGTCCGGAAATCTTCAGGTAGGACTTGGCTCCTCCTGCCACCACCGAAATGAAGTCATTCTTCAGATTGATCATTCTCATGCACGAGCTATCGACCACGATCCAGTTCACGTCGACGATGATGGCACTGCAGAGGAACACTCCCTCCAGGAAGATGTCGGCATTCCACGGCCAATCGTAGTCGTCGCCAAAATTCTCGATGAACTCGATGTGAGCATTCTCGAGGAAGGTTAGATGCGTCTTGGAGAAAATGTCATCAATCGGCGAAACGGGTTGGATGTTGACCTGAATCGGTTGCTCCTTGTGTTGGTTTTCGTAGTGGCTGATTTCGTGCTCAGTGGCATTTATGTACGGCATACAGGTGATGTGAAGCGCCTTGCACTTTGGCTCCGAGGTTATGTTCCTGTAGGATTTGATTAGTAACGGCTGATGCTCCAAATCTATCGTTTCGTTGACCAACGGCTCCAGAACGGTTTGGTAGTAGCTCCGATGACCACTGAAAAAGTTTGGTTTGAAAAATTTCATTTTGAGGTTTTGATTGAAAACTTACGCAAATCCTAGGAACGAGCAGATTTTTCCAATCGATTCCACAGATTTATTGGTGACTTCTGCTCCACATATGAGATTCCAGGTTCCGTTGATGCTCTGCGTGACCAATCCTTCGTATTTGAATTCTGACAGGTTGTTTGCATCGAAGTAGACCTTGTGGCCGTCGGTAAGGGCAACTGAATAGAAGAAGACAAAATAAATCATAGAAGGCTGGTTTTGATCGGAGAAAACTTACGACAGTCAAGCTCATCTTCGTGCAGCGGACAATCCGGATGATTGTCGCAGAGTTTTTTCTCATCGATACAAACTTTGCTCAACCGACAGGGATACATTCCGGCATCACAGGAAACTGCGGGTAAGAAATTTTAGGAACATATTTACTTTAGGAATAAGGAATTTTAAATCTTACAACAATCCTCTTCGTCCGTCAAATCCAAACAATCCGTTTTGCCGTCGCAGATCAAGAAGTCGTACTTGTCCTTCAGGTAGTCCTTGCATGTGCAGCGTAGCTCGTCCGTTCCATCTTCGCAGTCGATGATTCGGTCACAGTGGTGAGCAATGTTGATCGATTGATGGATTCTGAAAGGTTTTCAAAATTTATTTGTCATTATATCTTGAATTTTAAAGAAAATCAGCTGCAGAGAACATTGAGGTCTGCGATCCTGAATTCCAGATATGATGGAGAACGGGCTTTAGAACAGATTCTGAAGTCGTATTTTAGAAAGTAAGCTAATAGCTAGGAGTAAATCAACCTTCACGATTTTATAGTTTACTAGCTGAATCCGGTGCGAACGCTGCTTGTATACGTTTATGGTCGTTTTTCGGACTGATTTTTTTTTCGTGATCGAAAAGGGGTTCAAATTTATATCAGAACATGCTTCTTACCCGAGGAACACACTTTTTGTTTTAGTTACCTGTATAATTTTCATGTTTGGATGATTCAATTTTATGAGAAACCTCCAGGAGAAAGAGGGGTCTCAAACCACCATACAATCATTGCCTTCAAAACCCACCACACGCCAAATTTGATTTCATTTGCTTGATTAGTTCTCGAGTTATACATAAATTTCTGTTCCGTCTGCATGAGACCCCCCCTCTTCATAAGGGAGAGGGGTCTCAAACAACCATAGAAACATTTCCTGCCGACAGGAAACCCCACATGCCAAATTTGGTTCCATTTGCTTGATTAGGTGTTGATTTATGCAGAAACTTCTGTTTCATTTGATGAAGCCCTCCCCTTCTAGAGGGGGACGAGTGTCAAACTATCATAGAAATCTTTTTTGCCTTTAAATTTAGACAGACAGACAGACAGACAGACAGACAGACAGACAGACAGACAGACAGACAGACAGACAGACAGACAGACAGACAGACAGACAGACATACATACATACAGACAGACAGACAGACAGACAGACAGACAGACAGACAGACAGACAGACAGACAGACAGACAGACAGACAGACAGACAGACAGACAGACGCCTGTTAATGATGATCCGTTCCAGTAGCTTTCCAAGGGTATCCAACAAAAATATGGATCTATATGATTGAGGGTCCCCTGGCGACTTCCCTAGTTTCAGCAGCAAAATCAGCTTCTGGACCTTCCATCTGTCTGGGAAACAGCCTTCATCAGAAACACTTCTGTAGCACCATCCTGAACATTTTGGGGAACGTCTGGCCAGGGTATTTCTTCACCTTTAGATCCTTCGCAACTATCACAAGCTATTCGTTGGAGATCCGTGAGTCATTGGATTCTGTCTGTCTGTCTGTCTGTCTGTCTGTCTGTCTGTCTGTCTGTCTGTGTGTGTGTTTGTGTGTTTGTCTGTTTGTCTGTCTGTCTGTCTGTCTGTCTGTCTGTCTGTCTGTCTGTCTGTCTGTCTGTCTGTCTGTCTGTCTGTCTGTCTGTATGTCATGTCACAGTGCATGGAGAGCGAGAGTGGTCTATCGAGGAGGCAATTCGGATTCCGAAAGGGAGTCTCAACGGTAGATACAATCCCGAAAGTTGTGTATAGTGCAGAGGCATCCACAACAGAAGAGGAGAGTCTAACGCTGCAGTCAGTGGAGTTGAAGTCGTTGGATTCGCTGACGATCTCGTGTTAATTATACCTGGCGAGACGTTAGAGGAGGTTGAGATGTTGACGGCAGAGGCGCTGGGCACCATTGAAGCGTGGATGGCAGGGGCAAAACTGCAGCTGGTCCATAATAAGACGGAGGTAGTGCTAGTGAGCAACAGGAAAGCCGTTCAACTAGTGAACATTAACTTCGGCGAACACGAAATTTCATCGAAGCGCGTGCTGAAGCACCTGATGATCGACGACCGTTTAAATTTCAGGGCGTCAAAGGCTGTCAACGCGATAGCAAGGATCATGCCAAACGTCGGCGGGCCAAGGAGCACCGAGAGACGCCTTCTGGCAAGCGTTGCAACCTCAACTCTTTGGTATGGAGTTCCGGTATGGGCCGCAGTGGTCAAAACAAACCGTAAAAACTGAGCAGAGTATTCAGACCCATGGCCATGCGGGTCGCAAGCGCCTACCGAACGATTTCATCGAAGGCAGTCTGCGTTATTGCTGGGATGATGCCCATTTGCATCACCCTGACCGAGGACGTAGAATGCTATCAGAGGAGGAATACAAGGAACGTGAGGGGTATCGCTAGAACGGACTCGTTAGATTAGGACAATGCGGGAAATGGCGCATCTCGAATGTGTCTGCGTGGGTGAACAGGAAGCATGGAGAAGTGAACTTCTATCTGACGCAGTTCCTGTCCGGGCACGACTGCTTCCGGAAATATCTGCATCGGTTTGGTCACGCACCCAGTGCGCAGGGATATGCCTTGTATAACCACCGACAATGTCGCACGCGAAATGGGCCACGAAGAATGGAACGCTGTCGACCGGTTAGTAACGCGTGTACTGTCCGAACTGCAGAGGACGTGGCGTAATGATCAACGTTCCAGCACCACTGACTGGATCGGTTTCGGGAAAAAATCTTTCGCCGGGGAACTCTCCGCCGGAGTAGGCTACATTCACTGCCGGGGACTAGTGGAGTAGATTGCGAAACAGCACTGGACTAGGTCGTCGGGGCACCAGTGATCCGGACGCCTTGCTCTACCAGCATTTCTGGGTTGACTTCGTCACCCTACCGGTTGGCCCGGGAATAACAGAAGAATCGGAAGAATGTCCACCGCCGGGGACTAATATAGTAGAGCGCGGACAAATACTGGATTGCGGTCGTCGGGGCGCCATTGATCCGGAAAACAGTATCCACCCGGAATCGCCGGACCGACCAACCTGTTCCAACCAAGATTTAACTGAGTACCTGTTTGACTGTTACAGCTTCCGCGAAGAGGCTGCCGATTTCGAATTTCGAGAAGCTTCAACGCAGCATGGGATATGTGGTACGATTTGCCTACTACATAATCTCGAAGAAGATGCTGACGAAAGGGTTATTTACTGTTCAAGAAACGGATCAGGTTTTGAAGCTGATTGTACGCTTGTACAAGAAGCCAACCGAAAATGCTAGCGCTCAAGGAAGGAAATGATGATAAGCATCGTCTGCGAAACCTAAACCCATTAATTTGTTCTGGATTCTGAAGACGGAATCAAACGGGCTTTCGTGCCGTTCAATAGTCGCCACCATATGCTTTTACCAGCGAAACACCCTGACCGAAGCACTGATTCGTTACGAGCATCTGAGTCACCTTCATGCGGGACAAAAAGCCCTTCTTTCAATTGTACGCCAACGGTTTTGGCCTCTCCATGTGAAGAATACCATGTGAAAAGTGATTCGATAATGTATTCCATGCAAACCCAATGAAGACAGTGCAGTTGATGGGTGATTCCATCCTACCGAGTACAACCTGCTCCACTTTCTCCCACTCTGGTGTTGATTTTTCAGGACCATATTTGATAAAATACAAAGTCGTTCTATACAAAATTTCAAAAAAAAATGTATGCAGAAGAGTTTACGAGGGGGGATTTTCAAAAATGCGTTTTTGTAGTTTATGAACAGGCCCCTAGATAAAACACGAAATGTTTTTGTCTTTTGTGAATCCCAAAAAAAATGGAGAAATAATTATGAGTCCACTTCACCTATCGAACCCTAGGATTTACTGTTTGTCTGTACTGTAGTCAACCAGTCTAAGCAATCTTATGCTTTCGAAAAAGTACTAGCAACCCAAGTAGTCTGTTGATACCCAATAAACGAGAAGATCAAGACCAGTCGTTTTTCTTTTCAAGCTCTAGAGAATCTTCTTGATCTTGTCCACTCAAGAGCTGTAAATCACAGCAACCTTGTTATATCTAGTTAGTTTCCATGTTGCTAACAAACATAGAGCAAACAGCAACAAAGCAACATTGGTGTGTATGCTTCTGGTAAACAATCGCATAGCAACCAATAACATCTCAATACGATCCTAGTGTTGAGATATTTGTTCGGGATTCTTTGCCCGAGCTGTTCAGCAGTGCCAACCATCAGGAGATCATCACAGTCCAACAGGTTAGTTTTGAGCCGGAAGTAAAAAAGGTAGTGCTTTTCGCTCGCTACTGTTTGCCATCGCGTGTCCCTAGCTACCTGGCGTGCAAGGTGTGCTTTTACAACTTTTACGGAAGAACCGTAGTTGCCATAAGAAGAAAAAGAAGAAGACCGGCAAGGAAATGGTTTCGTCGCAAACGTCGCAAAACGTTTCCGAAAGAAAATATTATTTCTGCTCGTTTTCCCCCCGCGGGTGCGGAGAGTTGCAAATTTTGCGTTCATTTTTCGTTGCTGGTGGGAGGAGAGGAACAGCAGCTGCGCAGAGATGACGGATAGGAAGGAGTATCTTCTCGACGGCACCAACTTCAATAACTGGTGCGTCCACATGAAGATCCACTTGGAGGAGCTGAATCTCTTGCGTTCGCTCGGAGACGGAGGATTAGCCGGAATTGCCAGTGCAGCGAACAGATACTGCTGAAGTCCAGGCGGAAACAGAACGCAAGCTACAGAACAGAAAGAAGAAGAAGAACACGAAGTGCAAGTCGGTGCTTGTTCGTAATATCGCGGAATCGCAGATCAGAGTGCATCAAAGGCAAGCAAACTTCGCGGGAAATATAGACGACGTTGGAAACTACGTTCGCCGGACAGTTCTATTCTGTTGAAACGGCTGCCGGCGATAAAGTCTTCTCCAGACGATGCCGAGATCGTTCGGGCAACTCGTTACGGTGTTGGAGCCCTGTTGGCGGAACAGTGCACTCTTTGACTTTATCGAAGCTCGCTTGTTAGTGAAAGCATAAAGCTTGTTAAGTGAAAGCATAAATCAACGGCGACCGCTGGAAAAAGTGGCAAACCGAAGATGAAGTGTTTCCCGTGCGGGAAGATGGGGCACAGACGATCTGAGTATCCAGTGGTGCGATATCGGTGCCGCAAAGTTGGAGAAGAAATAAAAAAAAAATCGCATCGGGAAACGTCGGTTGAAGTGCGTCGTTGAGAACATTTTGTTCGTGCCGGGGCTGAATTGCAATCTCTTTTCGATCAGGCGTGTAGTTGAACTAGGAATGGAGGTGAAATTTACTGAGAACACGGCGAACATCAATCGGAATGGTGAGGTTGTATGCACCGGTCATCGATCGTATTGACTTTATGAACAGGAAGTTGATATGAAGAAATCGATGGAAGGTCGCAGCAAGCTCTGACCACGCACGGTTGGGCTTTGGTGAGCTGTCACGTTTTTTGAGTATTTTTTGTGTGCTGAAATTTATTCTTATTAGAATCTCAATAATAACCGTCGCGTGTGATAGTGGATGCTGTGTTTATGACCAGAGTCACACCTAAACATCATTTGTGTGTTGAATAGAACTAAAATCCGGTGTAAAGGGCCTTCGAAAACAAACCGATTGGTACACGATTGCTGATTGTTACTGATTATCCGGATGAGCGCCTTCCATTTTACTGATTTATTTGCCATTTTTCCTAAGAGAAACGATAATTAGTTGTCGAAAAATGCAATTGACAATATTGACAACCTTGATCATAAGAGGTGTGTTAACAATTTCGTGGATGGAAAGAGGAAAGCTGGTTTTTTTCAGTCATGAAATAATTATACGCTTGGACGTCACCTTATTCCGATACATCTTTTGATTCGAAATTTCCCGGTTATTCAGATTACCATAATAGGTTAGGGTAGCAAGTTTCACGTGCATTTTCTCCCGTTGGTAAACCAGTTCTACCACGGACCAGTTCCATTACCGACATAGCATTGTTGTAGACACAGTTCCACAGTTGGAGGAGTTAAGTTCGAGATACGATGCTACTTTCGTTCACCTGCAATGCCATATGGGGAAAGCTTGGCCGTTTTAGGCATCATTTAGGTACCGCGGAAAAAGCAGAACCCTAACCAGTTGGACCTTGCAAGGGATTTCAGACAATTTAGAGTTGGTAAGTGCTCTCAAAAACGCAGAGCGAAACAGGTAATTGTTATCCTTTTTGCCCCCGGAATTAAATGAACTATATTATATGATCACATCACTTATCAAGGTGAATCCTGATCCATCGAGCCCTACCCTACTAACATAGAAAAACCTCCTTCCTGTGACCTTTGTGGGGATGCAGAGGTAAACACGGTCCGTAATCAGCAAAGATCACACTAACTTTCCTTCCCTATTCCCAACTGATTGCAAGGACGTGGCTGGCGCCGTTATTGAATATTAAAGAAATTGAGTCACTGAAACGTGTACAATGAGAATGGTCGGTTTCTCCCAGCCCCATTCAGTTGATTCATTGTGCAATTAAACTGATTCTGATCAATCACGTAGTAGCAACCATTGATACGTGCAGTCAGTCAAGCTAAGCTAAGCTAAGCTCAAGCGATTAGCGATTATTGATGCCGAGCTGTAGCACAGAGGTACGGCCACCTAGAGTGTAGTATACAGAGGAAATGTGAAGGAAGTGTTAAGATCCTGTGTAGACGATTTTATTAGTATGAATTACTTTTCGATTTGGGTATAATCATTCGATTTGTGTATAATCAACTTAGCGTGTAACGAAATGAAACTTGTAGTAAGCTATGTGAAAATCTACTCACTTCGTAAGAATAAACCTAGGACAGGACCTGCCAGCTCAAAGAGAGATGACCTCTTATAAATGTATGATTGCTATGATACGGAGGTCGCTCCAATGTTGCCAGATATGTTAACACAGTAATCTCATTGAAAATAAAGTAATTAAAAAAAAAATCTTTTGTCGTTCGGGAAATGAAGCTGCATTAAACTAAACGTTAATTGATAAGGTTTCATTGAATTTCATTGATGCTTACGCTGCAAATTCTGCTGTGGGGAGAAAGCTTGAGCAAGAGAATGTCTTCCTTACGTGCGTTCCCAATGCAGGCCTTCACCCACTTTCGGCGAACGATTGGATCTCTCGGGAACCGATGAAAATGGAGACCCGGATGCGAAACGTCACTGCGACCATAATTTATCTTCATCTTTGCATCTTTGCACTTCATTTCGAACTGATTTAAAATGAACCACTGCAAAAGTGAACTTTTGTTCTAGTTGTCACAAACAAAAAAAAGTGAAAAAGCAGTGACTACTAGCAACACCGCCAAACCAACAACAAACTGCCTGCTTGTAACATAACTCGATGGAGGCGGTAGAGGTCGTTGTCAAAGCGACCAATAAAAATCGGTCTTTTTTGACAGGTTAATGGTCTTGTTTTTGCACTAACAGCTGGCAGGTCCTGTCCTAGGCTTCAACGAGTTCATTGAACAGTGTAGTTATGGACGCTTATGTTACGCATGCTGTTGGCAAATCATAGTAATCCTCGATTCACTATACTTATGTTAGCAACTATCCTTTGTTAGGAAAATAAAACTTCATTTGTTATCAACCACTCAAGCAGTACGGTTCGACTTTCATTCCATTACAAGTGGTTATGGGCCAGAAATTGCTACTGCGGGAAGATTTCAATAGTGAATTTCCAAGATGAGTGTAATCGGTGATGGAAGAAGCAATGCCGAGATGGTTCAAGCAAAAAGCGGACGAATCAGCGGAATTGCAATGCCAGTAATCGAAAGGCTGAAGGGTCGTGAGAATTACACGACCTGGGCGTTTGCTATGAAGATGACGCTCATTTGCGAAGGATCCTGGGGTGCTGTGAAGCCGGCCGAGGGTCAAGTCGTCGACGATTAGGTCAGCTTACGGGCGTTGGCTACCATATGCTTGAGTTTGGAAACCACAAACTATAGCCTGGTTCAGGCTACGACTGCCAAAGAAGCTTGGGAGAAGCTATAAAACGTTTTCCAAGACAACGGTTTGACGCGAAAGATCGGATTGCTCAGGAAAGTGACTTCGATTCGACTGGACAACTGCCGGAACTGCGTTGAAGCGTATGTTGATGAGCTTATGTCGACGGCTCACAAGCTTGTGGGTATCGGATTCCAGGTGGACGATTCGTGGCTGGCGGTTTTATTGCTAATGGGACGTCGAGATTATTACGAGCCCATGATAATGGGCCTAGACGCATCTGGGACAGCGTTGACGTCGGACGCGGTTAAAGTAAAAATTCTTCAAGGCGTGAAGATGCAGATCGGTCCAAGGATGATACATGCCATAACTGCAAGAAGAAGGGACATTATGCAGCAAAGTGTCCATTGAAGCAACAGTCTACGATGAAAGAAAGCAAGGCGTTGTACAGTGTATTTGCGATAGGCGATGTGGGCCAGGACGAATGGTACTTTGATTTTGGCGCCACGTGCCATAGGCTCGTGCTGGCGACAAGTTCGTGCAACAACAGCAAATGTCACATCCCGTGGGAACAGCGAACAACGATTGCATGATGTCTGCTGCGAAGGGCCTTGTGAAGCTAGAACTCGAACATGAGCTAATCGAAGGGCAAGACGTACTGCAGATTCCAGACCTGGCAACCAACCTTCTTTCCGTAAGCAAGATTAGTCAAAAGGGATTGTCGAGGTGTTCACCGCTGATGAATGCGAGGTACGCAAGAATGACGGAAACGTTATCGCTTCGGGAACACAAGTCGGTGGTCTGTACAAGTTGAACCGAAGATCCGAGGAGTCTTTGCTGACGGCAAGCACGGAAATTTGGCATAAACGGATGGGACACCTCAACTTCCAAAGTCTGCGCAAGTTGGTAACAATTGCGGATAGCATTGAATTGGCAATAGAAAAGGATTCAGAGTGTATCGCATGCATTGAAGGTAAGCATGCTCGTAATCAGTTTCCTTCTAGTTCAACCAGAGTTGTTGGTGTGTACCTAGTATATTCGGATCTAATTGGTCCGATAGCAGTTCCGTCGCTTGGTGGGAGTCATGACGTTCATCGATGATGCAACTCGGAAGGTATTCCTGTACTTCATGGAGAAGAAGGATCAAGCATTTGAAGCATACAAGAAGTTCAAGTCCATGGCTGAGCGTCAAAATAACCGGAAGTTGAAGATTTTAAGGACTGATAACGGAACCGCGTATGTGAATGGAACTTTCCGGAGTAGTTTCGAGAAGGATGGAGTGTGTCATCAGAAAACTTGCCCCTATACTCGTCAGCAAAACGGTGTGGCGAAGAGAATGAATCGCACGCTCGTGGAGAAGGCACGACTTATGCTCAACGACGTCCGTCAAGATCATTAGAAGCATTGGCACGGGAAGAAGCGTGGACTGGAAGGAGACCTGATTTACGTCATCTGAAGGTGTTTGGATCAATGGCGCTTGTTCATGTTCCGATGCAAAAACGCAAGAAGTTCGATGTGAAGTCACAAAAGGCAATCCTTGTCGGTTATGCACAAGATTCCATAGGATACAGGCTTTTCAATACGGTCAACCAAACAATATTCATCAGCAGAGACGTAATCGTGGTTGAAGAAGGTCAGCAACAGAAACTGGTCATGTAAGCAGATAATTTCACATCCGTGGAATTCATGGAACTGTACACGATCGAGCAGTCAATCGTGGATGGTGGTGAATTCTTTGATGAAGCTGTAGATCTGGATCGTAGTTCGCAAAGCAGCGAAAGTGATTTTGAATCTTTGGACGGAGGCAACGAACCTGCGCTCCCACCGCAAATTGAAAGACCAGCTGAAGAGCAGCAAGGGTTTGGGTGCAGCGGTCGGGAGCGCCGAATCCCAGGCAAGTACAATGACTTTGACAGTTATAATTCGTTTACTGGCGATGTTGTTTCCCCACAGTCTTCATCAGTGATCAATGATGTTAGTGAAACATTGCCTGATGATCCACAATGCTATGAGGAAGCGTCCGACCAGATCCTGGCCAATGGCTTGCAGCAATGCGTGAGGAAATGAAGGCTCTCGAGGAAAACGAAACGTGGGATTTGGCGAATCTTCCACGAGACCGGAAACCTATCTGGAACAGCCGATGGCAATATTGAGAGGTACAAGGAGCGTTTGGTGGTAAAAGGTTGCTCCCAGCGACCAGGTATCGATTATGATGAGGTTTATGCTCCAGTTGTACATGGAAAAAAAAATCCGTGCTCGGATCCGAGAACTGCAGTCATGAATTCGAGAACAAGCAAAAATACACCGTGAACTGAATCACGTTTTTAGGTAAAAATCCTGAAAACGTGAACTAGTTCACGGTCCGTTTTCATTTTCGTGAACGCTTTTGTTTCTGTGTACGCTACTCTACAATTCGATACTTATTGGCCTTGTCGGTGAAGCACAACCTGGATATCGATCAAATCGATGCGGTAACGGCTTTTCTTCAAGACAAACTTCAAGACGAGGTCATCTACATGGAGCAACCTAAAGGGTTTGCTGTGGATAAAACGAGAGTTTGTCAACTACGGAAGGCACTCTATAGATTGAATTAGTCCAGCCGCGTATGGAACAATCAGTTGGATGCGGCTTTGAAAGATTTCGGCTTGACACGTTCCAAGGTGGATGCTTGTCTGTATTTCCGGCGCAATGGAGACAAGATGCTGTTCGTGACGATCTATTGATGTTGATGATTTCCTGATGTTCACAAATGATGCCAAACTGAAGCGAAAGTTAAAGCAGTTCTTGAACAACCGATTCAAGATGAAGGACTTTGGAGAGGCTACATTTTGTCTTGGCTTGCGAATCACCAGAGATCGGCAGAATGGAAAGTTCTCCATCGACCAGCAACAATACGTCGAGAGTATATTACGAAGATTCAACTTGGCAAATTGTAATCCAGTTTCAACTCCAGCTGAGGCGACCATGAAGTTCGACAAATCGATGTCACACCGGCCAAGATCCTGTAAGCGAAGCAAATTCCCTATCAAGAAGCTGTAGATCAAGTAAGTAAGTTTTGCACCAACCCTAGGCGCAGTCATTGCAACGCTGTGAAGAGGATTATACGGTATCTGCGAAGTACCAGCAGGAACAAAATAACATACTCGAAGGATCATTCTGGAGAGCTAACTGCCTATACAGATGCGGATTGGGGAGGAAATATGGACTCAAGAAAATCGACTTCAGGATACGTGTTCATCTTTAACGTGAAACGGCAGACAACAGTAGCACTTTCAACGTGTGAGGTTGAATATCTCGCTCTAGCGCGTACCATCCAAGAGGCTTTCTGGTGGAAGAACTTTCATTCGCAATTGTTTGCAGAAACCATGATCCCCATTCGATGCGATAATCAGTCCGCCATCTGCGTCGCCCGAAACCAAGGGTACAATCGAGAAACAAAACACATGGACATTCGGTACCATTTTGTGAAGAACGCTTTGGTTCAAGGAGCTGTTGAAGTGACCTATATACCTACCAAGGATCAGCCTGCAGATGGATTTACGAAGGCGTTGGTGAATCTGAAGATGCAAGCATTCAAGCAATTGATAGGAATCGAAGATTAGGGAGGAGTGTTGGCAAATCATAGTAATCCTCGATTCAATATACCTATGTTAGCAACTATACATCATCAGTAGCACACATGTTGCCATTAAGTTGAGAAAACATAAATGTGCCTTTGTAAGTCATAATCAAGTTGCTACAGCTAACTATGGTCGTGGTCTGCTACTTGGGTACGGTTTCTTTCATTCCATTACAAGTGATGCGAAGGCTATAACTGTCTGTATGTTCGGCAAAGCAAACCATGACTGGTGTTTCTGTTCCTCTACGTGGACGACGTATTGCAGATTACGAATTATGTCAACGATAGTAAAGCCGTGAAACGATTGCTTCTGAAGAATTTCAAGATGCAAGGCCTTGGAGATGCTCGTATGTTCCTGAATATGCTGATGGAATATGACCAAGAGAAAGGTGTGTTGAATCTTCAGCATGGAGGCACGCAAGCCGTCAACAACGCCGATGGAGGCTGGTCTCCAACTCAAGCGAGCTGAAGCGGAGCAAACGCTAGATAGACCTTATCGGGAGCTTATCGGTTGCCAAACATATTTGACGGTAACCTTCCGTCCGTATTTTAACGCTCCAGTGTCGTATTTCAGTTAGTTCCAATCCAACCCTTCGAAAGACTATTGGAAACACGCGAAGAGAATCCTCCGGTATTTGACGGGAATGCCGGAGTATGGACTCGTGGGTTTTGACAATGCCAATTGGGCTACTGACATCAATGATCGCCATTCAGATACCTGGTTCAAATCTATGGAGCAACGATATCATGGAGTACTAGGAAGAAGAGAACTGTTGCATTTTCTTCCGCCGAAGCTGAGTACTATGCGTTGGCGGAAAGCATCTATGAAGTTATGTAGCTCTGCAAGTTTTCCAACGAGTTGGCGATTCCTGAATCCGACGGTCCGTCCAAAAAGAACACTGAATTAAAGCTACACTTCATTAAGGAATACGAGCAAGATGGAAAAGTAGGCTTGTGCTCCAGTATCTGAAGAAGGGCTAGATGCCATTCAAGGTAGTTATCAGGGGCCCACCAAGATTTGACCCGAAGCGATTCGTTCGCTCTACGCCATCATCATTCGCTGGGAGACATACCGTGACTTCGGTCATGACACACGAAACTGCAACATCAACTGACGCCGAAGCAAGATCCCACAACGAATGACTGTCCTGGAAACTGTGGCTGTAAAAATGCCAACTACGCGAAATTCAAGCAGCGAGCAGATTCGATGAACGGGAGTGAAATGGCGTCATCTGACACCTTGGTAGTTGATCAAAAATTGTACCCTACATCGGTAGTTGTCAATCTCTGTTCAACCTGTAGTAAACTAATTTCTACAAAACAATATGCTAGGAATGCCAAGAAACTAGAAGAAAGCCCACCCACTCACCTCGAACAGACGAACCGCTTGTAGCGATAGGTTTCGTTCGTCGACTGGTTCTTCATCGAGGTGTGCAGATAGTGCACCGACATGCGAAACTCGTTCAGCCGCTTGTTTTTCTTATCCACCAGATCGAAGATTTCCTGCAGGAAGGGATGAGGATCTGCTTGCTCCGTAGCATCTGCGTCTTCCGTCACCGCTTCGAGCTGCGTTTCACTTTGCTCCATGTCCTGCGGGGTGGTGATCGGTTCTGGTTGCGCTTCAGTGGCGTCTGTCGGTGTCGAGGTACTAGATTCGGTTGAGTTTGATGGCATCGTTGTAGGGCTAATGGAGTCTTCCAGTTGTACGAAATCTTCGAGCTCACGATTCGAACTGGGTGTATGAGGTTTGAGGTGGGCAATGGCATCGTTAACCTGCACCCAAATCGGTTTGGTTGACGTTTGGTTTATGTTCAGCTCGGTAGTTGCAGTCGTCTCAGGAGTTGAAGCATCTGTTACTGATTCCGTGGTTGGAATAGGGGTGGTTTCATTGGAATCTTTCTCTTCGGAAGATTGTGATGCTAAAGTTGTACTGCTGGCAGAGCTGGTTTCGTAATTTGTTGTGGAATTTTCCTCCTTCTCCGACGAAGTCGGTAAGGTGCTGTAAGAAGTAGTTTCCTGCAGTGTACTAGATTCAACCGTAGAGGCTTCAGTAGTACTAGCCGTTGACGTTTCATTCAATGTAGAGGGGGCTGTAGTCACAATCGTTGTTTCAGAAAAAGAAGATGGCGAGGCATTCTCAGTAGTAACCTCTTTTGGTGTACTAGACTCAGTCGTTGCCGGTTCACTATTGGGCGTGGTGACATCCATTGAAGAAGTAACATTCTCATCATTTGAGGAAAATGTTGGTATGTATAACGGAGTACTAGATGCATCGGTTGTAGGTTCAGTGGAAGATGCGTCAGTACTAGACGCAATTGCTTCCGTCAGTGCTTCATCAGTTGCGTCTGTCGCTGTTTTGGTGGTTGGTTGTTCGGTTGTACTGCTAGATTCGGAATCATTCGCCGTGGAAGTAACCGGAGTGCTTGTTTCATTACTGAACTGCGTATTTGTTTCTGCGAGGAAGTCGAACTTCTTACTTACTACCTCAGTCTTGGAAGTTGTTGTACTGCTTGACGAAGAGCTTGAAGTAGTACTATTTACTGGCCGACCAGCCGTAGTCGTCTCCATGATTGACTGAGCCAGCAGTTGATCCATAGGACAGTGCAGTTCATCCTCGCCTCCTAGACAGTCTACCGCACCATTGCAACGTTTCTTCTTCGGTAAACAGAAGGAAATTCCAACCGAACACTCGAATCCGGGACAATACTGTCTTGTGGAAGGTGGTGGTAATACTTCACGCATCTTCTTATGAATCCATTCGGTGAACAGCGTTACCCTGGTGTAGACACCAGGTTCGTTAGGTCTAGCACAGCCCTCGCCGTGACTCACCACACCTGACAGATACCACTCGTGAGGACTGGAGATACTCACACAGACGAACGGTCCACCCGAATCACCCTGACAAGCATCGTGACCGCCCCCTTCATCGGCAGCGCAAATCTCCAGTCCATCTCGATCGTTTTTGTGCTTACAGGAGGGCAGGATCGGTACGGTCACATGCATCAAATGGTCCGCTACGGAATGTACAACTCATTAGATAATGGCTCCTAGTAATACCTAGATTTTAACTTACGAGATCCTCCATGTTCCCTGAGTGCTCCCCAACCAACGGCCGTACAGTGCGTTCCCGGCTTTGGTCCCCAGACCCAGTCTCGATCATTGGTAGTCATGTGCCGCTCCGGTAGACATATGGGCCTAACCCATCGGTTGAAGTGGAATGGCCTGTCCGCGTGCATCAGACTTATATCGTTTATCATCAATTCCGGATTGTATTTGTGATGGACGATAACGTGAGTTACCGTAGACACTTGAACGTGGGGACAGAAACTACGCCTCCGAAGAAGACCGGCCCTCAGTTCGTAGTGGTGTTTGTGGTAAAAGTCGCAGCAGTGCGCGGCCGTCAGAACCTGAGGAAGATCACACTTCAAACACTGATTCCCAACTTATAAACATCCCCAACTTACCCAATGTTCATTAATGATACTGCTTCCACAATGGAACTTCCCATCTCGGAAGATTGCCACAATGAACGGAAAAGCGCCCGGATCGGCCTTCATCCCTCCTACGATCTGTACAATCTCGGAAGCATTCCGTTTGCCTCTGATCTTGATACGAGCGCTCTGCATTTCATTCAGCTTTGTCGTTCCACACTTCGGAGCGGGACACTTAACGTAGTTGATCAACCCGTTGCAAGTTTCGGCAAACTCCGGTTGGAAAACGTGTCGACTTCGTGGACTCGACTGAATGAACGGTCCCGGTAGATCTCCATGATGTTGCACCACCATCGGATCCCGTTCCAGTGGCCCAAGTTCCGATTCACAAGCTTCCTTCGCCAATGGCATAGGATTGTGGCAAACTGGATACCACTTACCCTTATGGTTCCGATGCAGCACCCCAACCGAATTTCCAACGGTAAACGCCAGCGGACTTCTCAAGTCCCGCACCAGCATCGTACAGTCCTGTTCATCCTTCCTATTCATACAATTATCGAACCCGTCGCACTTTTCGATCAGCGTGAAACACTTCGTCTCAGAATGATGCGACTCCTCGTACTCAAATACGTTATTGAAACAGGAAAAGGAAAACTTATCGCAACCGAAGCAACCCATTTCGTCCTCTCCGAGTGGACAGTCGAGGTAACCATCGCAACGCCGTTTCGCTGTCAATCGCGACAAACACGAACACTGCGACTCGTCACTCCCATCGAAGCAATCCACGCGACTGTCGCACATATGAGAGCTCTGTACACACTGAATCCCGTCGGCACAGGGAACCTTGCCCCTGGGGCATTTTCGGTGCTGGCCACGAGCCCGAACACTGGCCACCATCGGTTCGATTGATGATTCGTTACCTGCCACGGAAGACTCGGTCGTTGACTGCAGGACCAGACTGCAGAGCAGCTGGGCGTTTTGCAACTCGGAATCATCTGCCGTTCTCCTTCCGGGAAGGTTATGAATATTGACGGGAAGGTTCATGACACCTGTGAGGGAAAGAACAAATCCTTAGTGAGTAAGTTAGTGCTTGTTTTTTCTGTGGAACGGACCTTGGGGAAAATCACCACGTGGTTCGATGAAAATTTCAGTCGCCGGGTCGTTCAACAATTGATCCGGAGTGGAACCTTCGGGGAGTGCAAGCGACTTACCTGACTGGTAATTTTGACCTCCCGCATAAACCGGTCGCATCGCTCCGTAGGTCGGTGGAACCTGGTAGAAGCAAAAGTGGTTCGGTGCGAAGGCACCGTATCCGGAGTTAAGCATGACTTGCGATGAGGTCTTGAGCGTTTCGCCCGTAACAGGAATGCTGGATTGACCTTGGCTCCCGTACTGCTGTGCCTGGAAGTGATGCTGATTGCTGGAGAGAGTTTTGACCGGTCCAGGGTTCTGCTGATTTCGCAACTGATCGCAGAGATTCAGAAAAGGTCCGCTGGCGGCCACCGATTGTGAAACCTGATGGGCGGCAACTATAGGCTCTGGAGCTTCGATGGTCGTTGGGAAATCATGGTTGAACTGTTCACGGTTGCGCGATCGAGCCATGATGAAGTCGTGAACTTCAAGGGGAGAGCGGATTGATCGCTAAGCTCTTCGTGGAACGGATGTGGTGCCCGGCCGAATTGTTCGCTTGAGGCTGAACGAAGCACGCTTGGCGCTACAGTTGTGGAAGTTGACTTACAATTCTGGGCTTTCATACCTCCATGATCCAAATCAACGGCATCCAGTAAGTCACTCAGGTTTTTGATACATTCATCCGTTTTCGGTCGGTGTTGATCGGGATTGTATTGCAAGTTCTGCTTGTTGAATTGGCTGATATCCGGTTTGCCAATCAGTCCCTCTTTTACGGTTGTCGTCGAAGTGTTATTGCAATTATGATCAACATCGCCGTCTGCTCTGAACTCAGGGATTTTCTTCAGCAGGTCATCCAGTTTTTCACGCAGTCATCCTCTACAGGAGCGTGCTTCTGAACGTTGAAGGGCTCCGGTACCGACGAATTGGATGACGTGCTGTTCAAGTTTTCGATCAAATCTTGCAAAGTTGGGCCTTTGGTGGAATGTGCTTCCCCTTGCTCTGTAGTTGATTTTGACGTTGACGTTGACGATGTCTGTAAAACTTCGGTTACAGTCGTTGGGATGACGGCAGACATAGTTGGGTAAACCTGCCACTCTTGTTCGTCTATGAGTTACCATGGGCGAACAAAGGTGTAGACTGTAATCTGTAAATATCCCAGCAACTAAACAGCTTGCAGTGCCCATCGTCAACGTCAAAATCAACTACCTGGAGCGAAGCGCGATCCCGCGAGCTTACTGGACTGATCGAAAACTGAACAGCGTCGTCAATTCGTCGATGCAGAACAACGTTGAAACGCTCCTGAGATGACTGCGTGAAAACGGATGTTGAAGAAAATCTGGTGGGCAGATTTCGATGTTGACGATGTAATTTACTGCAGTAACACTTCGGCGACAACCGTAAAGAGGGACTGATTGACGAACCCGGATATCAGCCCAGTCAACGGCGAGCAATGCAATCCGTCCCGGCGCGACCGAAAACGGATAGACTGTCAAAGGCTGGTCGACTTACTCGTTGCCGTTGATTTGGATCGTAGACAATGAAAGCGAAGCTGCGGCACAGCGAGCGCCGAAGCGTGCTTCGTTCGGCCTCGATCGTTCCGCGAAGGTAGCGATGATCGCCATGATTCGCATTTCATCATCAACCGATCAAATGAACGGTCAATAATGACTTTCCCGGCGACCATCGAGCTCAGGCCTGCTGGTGCCGCCCGTCAGGCTACTGTCGATGGCCGCCAGCCAGACGCTCTGGTCGCGATCGGTGCGAATCGGCAGAACCACCAGACGTCAAACTCTCTCCGGCAATCGGCACTTCAGGCACCGGCAGTACGGCCAAGGCCAATCAACATTCCTGTTGCAGTGGTATCAGGATAATGCAAGTCATGCTTGGCTTTCAGTTCCGTGCCTGGCTCCAGGCCGCGCAGCTCTGCCAGGTTCCGCCGACCTACAGGCGATGCGATAGCCGGTTTATGGGAGAATACCAGTCAGGCTGGAACACTCAGAGGGATTCCGCTCGGATCAGGTGTTGAACGACCCAGCGACTGAAAATTTTCGTCGAACCACGTGATGTTTTCCCCAGAGATTTCCGCAAACAACTACTCACTGAGACCTGTTCTTTCCTCGCAGGTATCTTCTTCGATCAATCATGGCAGCTGGGTGAGCAGCAGATAGTCCAGGTTAAGACGCTGGCTGCTCTGCGGTGTCCTGCGACCAGTGATATGACGAAATGACAATCAATCCGAACCGATGGTGAAACCAGTGTGTGTAACAACATGCCCCGGGGCAATACGGCAACCGACGGGTCCAGTAACCTGGAAACTCATGTGCGACAGTCGCGTGGGTGCTCGATGGGAGATGACGATGTTCATTTGTCGCGGTGTGGCAGGAGCGAAGCATTCTGCAGGCTGCCTCGAAGGACAAGATAATTGCTATTTGCGATCGGCGCCCTCATCAATGGCAATATTTGAGTCGTGATCTGGACAGAATATTTCACGCTGATCGAAAGTGTGACGAACTCGATAATTGTAATGAATAGGAAGGATGAACAGGATTCTTCTGACGGGCAGAGCGGAGAATCCGCTGGCGATTGCAGTACCGGTTGAGTGCTGCTGGTAGTGTATCAGTTGCGATATGCCGTGGCGAAGCGTAGTCGGGGCAGGCCGCTGGAACGGGATCGAATGGTAATTAACGGCATCATGGGTGCCGGAACTATTCCGGTCGGAGTCATCATGCGCGTTACAACCGAGTTCGCCGAGCTTCAGCGTTGACTGCGTTAAATGTCAGCCGGTACGGTTTTGTGAAGCTGAGTAATGCAAGCGTATGGTCTTCCGGATTAACGGGTGTTGAAGGATCAGCTCTTTCCGTTCGTTAATGACGATCTTCCGGATGAAGTTACTAATGACGTATCGTAATGAACATTGAATGAAGTTAGGGATGTTTATAAAGTTGGGAATCAATGCGAAGCATTACTCGAATTTCTGACGGCCGCGCTACCTGCGCTGCGGCACAGGCCGCCATGAACGCTGAAGTGATATTTCTCGGAGGCGTTCTAATGCATGTTCAGGATATCTGCAGTAACTTTCGGTGCTCGTCCATCACCCGACTACAATCCGATTGATGATAAAACGATATATGAGTCTGATGCGCCGTTGTTATTAAGACTTATGCTCCTCTGCCGGAGCGATATGACTATATTGATCGGACTGGATCTGGACCAAACCGAGACACTGACGTGATGATTCAGGTATCGAGGTATGATCTGTAGTCGTCAGTGTTACTAAGGCCATTATCTAATGAGTTGTACGTTGTGGCTGAACCATTGATCCATGTGACCGTACTTGACCCTGCTGAAACACAAAGACGATCGAGATAGACTGGAGATTTGCGCTGCATGATGAAGATGGCGGCGTGCTGTCGGGGTGATTCAGGTGGTGCGTTCGTCTGTGGTATCTCAGTCCTCGCAGTGAGTATCTGTCAGTGTGGTGAAGTGATGAACAGCAGACGCAATTGATACCGCCAGTGTAACGCTTCGCCAGATGGGTCATGAATGCGTGTCTACCTGCAGCTCATTTGCAGTTGATGTTCCGTTGATTCTTCTGTTGCCGAGAGGAACGTTGCAATGAGTACGATAGATATGTAGGCGAAGGATGAACTGCGCGTATCTATGGATCAACGCGAGAAATTCGATCATGAGACGACCTGATTGGTCGGCCAGCAGATAATGCTACTTCGAGATAATAAACAAGCCAATCCTACAGCAATGAAGACTGAATAATAAATCAAAGTTCAAACTCCTCGCGAAGGCAGATACGCAGAATGGTAGGCAAACGCTCAACCTCCGCGGTGGTGATACGAACTAACGATACAACAGAGACAACCAATATAAAACGGCGACTGACGCAACTGATGAAGCGCTGACGGAAGCAGTCCTCTAGTACTGACGCATCTTCCCGCTGGAACACAACTACCGATGCATCTAGTACTGCATTACACATGCGGCGACATTTCCTCCAAGATGATGAGAATCGTTAGCTGCTGCTGTGGATGTCACCGCGCCCAGTAGTGAACCGGCAACTGACTGAGTCTAGTTACAGCAAAAGTAGTCGCCCACTGAGAATGCCTCGCCATCTTCTTCTTCTCGAAGCTGGCGATTGTGACTGCAGTCCCCACTACATTGAGATGAGGCGATCGGCGGCTAGTGCTACTGAAGCCTCGACGGTTGAATCTAGTACGCCGCAGGAACTACTGCTTCGGCTTGCACCTGCCGGCTTCGTCGGAGAAGGAGGAAAATTTCACGGCAAATTACGATGCCGGCTCTGCCAGTGGTACGACTTTACCGCCCGAATCTTCCGAAGAGAAAGATTCCAGTGGGACCACGCTCACCCAACCACGGGAATCAACAGTAACAGACGCTGCTACGCCTGGAGACGGCCGCAACTACCGAGGCTCAACATAAACGAATCTTCAGCCAGAACCGATTTGAATGCTGGTTAACGATGCCACTGCCCACCTCAAAACCTCATGCGCCCAGTTCGAATCGCGTGAGCTCGAAGATTTCGTGCATCTGAAGACTCCATTAGCCACATACAACTGACGCCATCGAACTCAGCCGAAGCTGAGTACGCCGACAACGGCAACGAACGTCATCGCGGAGTGCAGCCGGAATCCCGATCACCACCCTGCGAGACATGGAGCAAAGTGGAAACGCAGCTCCGAATCCGGTGACGGGAAGACGCTGCTGCTACGGAGGAGCGCAGATTCCACATCCCTTCCTGCAGGAGAATCTTCGATCTGGTGGACAAGAGAAAACGAGCGGCTGGTACGAGTTTCGCATGTCGGACCGCACTATCTGCACACCTCGATGAAGGAATCAGTCGACGAACGGAGCCCATCGCTACAGGCGGCTCGATCTGTTCGAGGTGAGTGGTAGTGGCTTTCTTCTTGTTTCGTCGTCTGTTGATTTCGAAGATGTTGGTTGACTGCAGAATATTAAGAAAGAATATCTTAGACGCACTCTTACAGAGATTGACAACTACCGATGTCGGGAACCATTTTTGTTCAGATACCAAAGTGTCAGATGACGCCATTTCGTTCTTCGCTGGAATACTGGACTCATTTACGTCTGCGATAGAATCTGCTCGCTGCTTGAAGTCCTCGCATTTGGGCAGCGTCAATCAGAACCTCTGGTGAGCACTGCCGGGTAGTTATGGCCATGCAGCTTCGTCTTGCTGAGGTAGGACAGTCGTGTGTTAGCGTGTTCCTAAGCGCATTTGCTTCAGCGACAGTTGATGTTGTAGTTCCGTGTGTCGTGACCGATGATGGAGTAGAGCGAACCTTGATATTGGCCTCGATCGTTTTCGGGTCATAGCGTTCTTCTATTGAGACCTCTGATGGCTGGCCTTCAATGGCATCTAGCCCTATGCTGCAGCATAGCTTCGTGACAATGAGTCCGCTTTCGATGTGAGCATCGCCTTGGATTCCGGATGCTGTGATAGGTAGTGTTCGGCAAGTTACGGGTTGGGTGACTGGGGTCTACTTTTCCATCATGGGCGCTTGTCTTTGATGAAGTGTAGCTTTACTTCAGTGCTGTTCTGGACGGACCGCGTCGGATTCAGCAATAGCCTCGAAAATCAGTGCAGGATTGATCACGAATCGCCAACTCTTCGGGCAAATTGCAGATCTACATAAATTTACAGATGCATTCCACCAACGCATAGCGCTTAACTTCGGTCGAAGGCAGTGCCAGAGTTCTCTGCTTTCTACTACTCCATGACATCGTAGTTCCATGGATTTCAGCCGAGGCAGCCGAAATACTGGATGGCGATCATTGATGATCAGTAGCCCAATTGGCATCGTCAAGGCCCACTGGAGTCCACATGCTCCGGCATTCCGTCAGGTACCGGAGGATTCTGCTGTGTTTCCGATGGTCATCTGAAGGATTGGATTGGTTGAAGTACAACATCGAAGCGTTCGTCACGGACGGAAGGTTACCGTCAGATAAGTTTGGCAAACCGATAAGCTCCCGATAAGGTCTATCCTAGCGTTTGCTCCGCTTCAGCTCGCGTGAGTTGGAGACCAGCCTCCATCGGCGTTGTTGACGGCTTGCGTGCCTCCGTTGCTGGTTCAGCACGCCTTTCGCTTGGTCATATTCCAACAGCAGGGGCAGGCACATCCGAGCATCTCCAAGGCCTTGTATCTTGAATTTCTTCCGAAGCAATCGTTTCACCAGGTTGCACTATCGTTGACATAATTCGTAATCTGCAATGCGGCGTCCACGTAGAGCAACAGGAACGCCAGTCATGGTTTGTTTTGCCGAACATGCAGACGGTTGTAGCCTTCGCATCGCTTGTAATGGGATGAAAGAAACCGTACCCAAGTAGCGGACCACGACCATAGTTAGCTGTAGCAACTTGATTATGACTTACAAAGGCACATTTATGCTTTTCTCCAGCTTAATGGCAACATGTGTGCTACTAGGGTACTGCTTAGCAGTGGTTGATGGCGAATGATGTATGGTTGCTAGCGCTAGGTACCTCTGAATCAAGGATTACTATGATTTGCCAGCACTCCTCCCTAATCTTCGATTCCTATTAATTAGTTCGGATGCTTGCGTCTTCAGATTCACCAGCGCCTTTCGTACGTCCATCTGCGGGCTGATCGCTGGTGGTACATAGGTCGCTTCGGCAGCTCAGCTGGAACCAGAAGCGTTCTTCACAAATGGTACCGGATGTCCATGTGTTTCGTTCTCTTCGATTGTACCCCTTGGTCTGGCGGCGCGGATGGCGGATTGATTATCGCATCAGATAGAGGGATCATGGATTTCTGCGAACGGTTGCGAATGAAAATTTAGCTTCCGTCAGAAAGTCTAGCCCAGATGGTGCGCTTCAGAGCGAGATCTTCAACCTCACGCGTTGAAAGTGCTACTGTTTCGCGTTAAAGATGAACACGTATCCGGAAGTGGATTTTCTTGAGTCCACATCTCCTCCCTCCCCGATCCGCATCTGTATGGGCAGTTAGCTCTTCGGAATGATCCCTTCTCGAGCATCGTTATTTTGTTCCCGCTGATATTTCGCGAGATACCTGTATAATCCTCTTCACGGCGTTCCAATGACTGCGCCCGAGGAGTTGGTGCAAAACTTACTTACTTGATCTACAGCTTCTTGATAGGGAATTTGCTTCGACTACACAGGATCTTGGCCGGTATGTGACAGATGTGACATCGATTTGTCGAACTTCATGGTCTGCCTCGGCTGGAGTTGAAACTGGATAACAGTTTGCCTAGTTGAGATCTTCGCTGTAATATACTCGACGTAATTGTTCCTGGTCAGGTGGACGACTGCCCATTCGTGCCGATCTCCGTGATTCGCAAGCCAATGACAATATGTAGCCTCTCCAAGGTCGCTTCATCTTGAAATCCGGTTGTTCCAGAACTAGCTGCAGCTTTCGTTTCAGTCATTTGGCATCGTTTTTGAAGATCAGGAAATCATCAACATGGATCGTCGCGAACAGCATCTTGTCCATATTGAGCCGGAATACGGACAGGCATCCGCCTTGGAACGTGTCAAGCCGAAGTCTTCAGAGCCACGTCCAACTGATTGTTCCATGCCCGGCTGGACTGCTTCAGTCCATAGAGTGCCTCTCCAGCAGTGGGCAATCTCGTTTTATCCCGCAGCAGGCCCTTCTGGTTGCTCCGTGTAGATTACCTCGTCTCTGAAGCTTGCCGCTTGTGGAAATACCCGTTACCGCATCCGGCTGATCAGTGATGTCCAGGTGTGTTCGCCACCGACGAGGCCAGTAAGTATCGGAACGTTGTAGAGTAGCGTACAACTGAGCATAGACCCCATCATAGTCGATGCCTGGTCGCTGGGAGCAACCTTTTCGCCGCCAGATGCGCCTTGCACCTCTCAATGTGCACCATCCGCTATGTTCGTTTGGTCTTGAAAACCCAGCTTTGTTCCGAATAGGTTTCCGGTCTCGTGGAAGATTCGCCATGATCCCACGTTTCGTTCCTCGAGAGCCTTTCATTCCTCGCGTGCATTGCTGCAGGCCGTTGGCCAGATCTGGTCGGACGCTTCCTCATGGCGATTGTGGATCATCAGGCAGTGTTTCACTAACATCATTGATCACTGATGAAGATCAGGGGAAACATCATCGCCAGTAAACGAATTATAACTGTCAAAGTCATTGTACTTGCGCAGAGTTCGGCGCTCCCCGACCGCTAGCAGCTAAACCCTTGTTGCTCTTCAGCTGGTGCTCTCGAGATTTCCGGTGGAGCGCGCAGTGTTCGTTGTCTCCGTCCAGAAGATCCGAAATCACTTTCGCTGCTTTACGAGCTAGATCCAGATCTACAGCTTCATCAAAGAATTCACCACCATCCACGATTGAGTGCTCGATCGTATGCAGTTCCATGAATTCCACGGATGTGAAATTATCTTGCACACATGACGGTTTCTGTTGCTGACCTTCTTCAACCACGATTACGTTCTGCTGATGAATATTGTTTGGTTGACCGTATTGAAAGCCTGTATCTATGGAATCTTGTGCATAACCGACAGGATTGCTTTTTGTGACTTCACATCGAACTTCTTGCGTTTTTGCATCGGAACATGAACAAGCGCCATTGATCCAAACACCTTCAGATGACGTAAATCAGGTCTCCTTCCAGTCCACGCTTCTTCCCGTGCCAATGCTTCTAATGATCTTGACGGACGTCGTTGAGCATAAGTCGTGCGCTCTCCACGAGCGTGCGATTCATTCTCTTCGCCGCACCGTTTTGCTGACGAGTGTAGGACAAGTTTTCTGATGACACTCCATCCTTCTCGAAACTACTCCGGAAAGTTCCATTCACATACGCGGTTCCGTTATCAGTCCTTAAAATCTTCAGCTTCCGGTTATTTTGACGCTCAGCGCATGGACTTGAACTTCTTGTATGCATTGAATGCTGCGATCCTTCTTCATGAAGTACAGGAATACCTTCCGAGGTTGCATCATCGATGAACGTCATGACTTACACAGCGACGGGACTGCTATCGGACCAGTTAGATCCGAATGTACTAGGGTACACACCAACAACTGCTGGTTGAACTAGAAGAAACTGATTACGAGCATGCTTACCTTCAATGCATGCGATACACGCTGAATCCTTTCTCTATTGCCAATTCAATGCTATCCGCAATTGTTACCAACTTGCGCAGACTTTGGAAGTTGAGGTTGTCCCATCCGTTTATGCCAAATTTCACGTGCTTGCCGTCAGCAAGGACTCCTCGGATCTTCGGTTCAACTTGTACAGACCACCGGCAGCTTGTGTTCCCGAAGCGATAACGTTTCCGTCATTCTTGCGTACCTCGCATTCATCAGCGGTGAACACTCGACAATCCCTGTTGACCTAATCTTGCTTGGAAGAAGGTTGGTTGCAGGTCTGGAATCTGCAGTACGTCTTGCCCTTCGATTAGCCATGTTCGAGTTCTAGCTTCACAAGGCCCTTCGCAGCAGACATCATGCAATCGTTGTTCGCTGTTCCACGGGATGTGACATTTGCTGTTGTTGCACGAACTTGTCGCCAGCACGAGCCTATGGCACGTGGCGCCAAAATCAAAGTACCATTCGTCCTGGCCCACATCGCTCTATCGCCGAATACACTGTGCAACGCCTTGCTTTCTTTCATCGTAGACTGTTGCTTCAATGGACACTTTGCTGCGTAATGTCCCTTCTTCTTGCAGTTATGGCATGTATCATCCTTGGACCGATCTGCATCTTCACGCCTTGAAGAATTTTTACTTTAACCGCGTCCGACGTCAACGCTGTCCCAGATGCGTCTAGGCCCATTATCGTGGGCTCGCAATAATCTCGACGTCCCGTGTAACGGTAAAACCGCCAGCCACGAATCGTCCACCTGGAATCCGATACCCACAAGCTTGTGAGCCGTCGACATAAGCTCATCAACATGCGCTTCAACGCAGTTCCGGCAGTTGTCCAGTCGAATCGAAGTCACTTTCCTGAGCAATCCGATCTTTCGCGTCAAACCGTTGTCTTGAAAACGTTTTATAGCTTCTCCCAAGCTTCTTTGGCAGTCGTAGCCTGAACCAGGCTATAGTTTGTGGTTTCCAAACTCAAGCATATGGTAGCCAACGCCCGTAAGCTGACCTAATCGTCGACGACTTGACCCTCGGCCGGCTTCACAGCACCCCAGGATCCTTCGCAAATGAGCGTCATCTTCATAGCAAACGCCCAGGTCGTGTAATTCTCACGACCCTTCAGCCTTTCGATTACTGGCATTGCAATTCCGCTGATTCGTCCGCTTTTGCTTGAACCATCTCGGCATTGCTTCTTCCATCACCGATTACACTCATCTTGGAAATTCACTATTGAAATCTTCCCGCAGTAGCAATTTCTGGCCCATAACCACTTGTAATGGAATGAAAGTCGAGACCATACTGCTTGAGTGGTTGATAACAAAATGAAGTTTTATTTTTCCTAACAAAGGATAGTTAAGCTAACATAGTATAGTGAATCGAGGATTACTATGATTTGCCAACAGCATGCGTAACATAAGCGTCCATAACTACACTGTTCAATGAACTCGTTGAAGCCTAGGACAGGACCTGCCAGCTGTTAGTGCAAAAACAAGACCATTAACCTGTCAAAAAAGACCGATTTTTATTGGTCGCTTTGACAACGACCTCTACCGCCTCCATCGAGTTATGTTACAGAGCAGGCAGTTTGTTGTTGGTTTGGCGGTGTTGCTAGTAATCACTGCTTTTTCACTTTTTTTGTTTGTGACAACTAGAACAAAGTTCACTTTTGCAGTGGTTCATTTTAAATCAGTTCGAAATGAAGTGCAAAGATGCAAAGATGAAGATAAATTATGGTACGCAGTGACGTTTCGCATCCGGGTCTCCATTTTCATCGGTTCCTGAGAGATCCAATCGTTCGCCGAAAGTGAGTGAAGGCCTGCATTGGGAACGCACGTAAGGGAAGACATTCTCTTGCTCAAGCTTTCTCCCCACAGCAGAATTTGCAGCGTAAGCATCAATGAAATTCAATGAAACCTTATCAATTAACGTTTAGTTTAATGCAGCTTCATTTCCCGAACGACAAAAGATTTTTTTTTTAATTACTTTATTTTCAATGAGATTACTGTGTTAACATATCTGGCAACATTGGAGCGACCTCCGTATCATAGCAATCATACATTTATAAGAGGTCATCTCTCTTTGAGCTGGCAGGTCCTGTCCTAGGTTTATTCTTACGAAGTGAGTAGATTTTCACATAGCTTACTACAAGTTTCATTTCGTTACACGCTAAGTTGATTATACACAAATCGAATGATTATACCCAAATCGAAAAGTAAATTCATACTAATAAAATCGTCTACACAGGATCTTAACACTTCCTTCACATTTCCTCTGTATACTACACTCTAGGTGGCCGTACCTCTGTGCTACAGCTCGGCATCAATAATCGCTAATCGCTTGAGCTTAGCTTAGCTTAGCTTGACTGACTGCACGTATCAATGGTTGCTACTACGTGATTGATCAGAATCAGTTTAATTGCACAATGAATCAACTGAATGGGGCTGGGAGAAACCGACCATTCTCATTGTACACGTTTCAGTGACTCAATTTCTTTAATATTCAATAACGGCGCCAGCCACGTCCTTGCAATCAGTTGGGAATAGGGAAGGAAAGTTAGTGTGATCTTTGCTGATTACGGACCGTGTTTACCTCTGCATCCCCACAAAGGTCACAGGAAGGAGGTTTTTCTATGTTAGTAGGGTAGGGCTCGATGGATCAGGATTCACCTTGATAAGTGATGTGATCATATAATATAGTTCATTTAATTCCGGGGGCAAAAAGGATAACAATTACCTGTTTCGCTCTGCGTTTTTGAGAGCACTTACCAACTCTAAATTGTCTGAAATCCCTTGCAAGGTCCAACTGGTTAGGGTTCTGCTTTTTCCGCGGTACCTAAATGATGCCTATCCAAAACGGCCAAGCTTTCCCCATATGGCATTGCAGGTGAACGAAAGTAGCATCGTATCTCGAACTTAACTCCTCCAACTGTGGAACTGTGTCTACAACAATGCTATGTCGGTAATGGAACTGGTCCGTGGTAGAACTGGTTTACCAACGGGAGGAAATGCACGTGAAACTTGCTACCTAACCTATTATGGTAATCTGAATAACCGGAAATTTCGAATCAAAAGATGTATCGGAATAAGGTGACGTCCAAGCGTATAATTATTTCATGACTGAAAAACCAGCTTTCCTCTTTCCATCCACGAAATTGTTAACACACCTCTTATGATCAAGGTTGTCAATATTGTCAATTGCATTTTTCGACAACTAATTATCGTTTCTCTTAGGAAAAAATGGCAAATAAATCAGTAAAATGGAAGGCGCTCATCCGGATAATCAGTAACAATCAGCAATCGTGTACCAATCGGTTTGTTTTCGAAGGCCCTTTACACCGGATTTTAGTTCTATTCAACACACAAATGATGTTTAGGTGTGACTCTGGTCATAAACACAGCATCCACTATCACACGCGACGGTTATTATTGAGATTCTAATAAGAATAAATTTCAGCACACAAAAAATACTCAAAAAACGTGACAGCTCACCAAAGCCCAACCGTGCGTGGTCAGAGCTTGCTGCGACCTTCCATCGATTTCTTCATATCAACTTCCTGTTCATAAAGTCAATACGATCGATGACCGGTGCATACAACCTCACCATTCCGATTGATGTTCGCCGTGTTCTCAGTAAATTTCACCTCCATTCCTAGTTCAACTACACGCCTGATCGAAAAGAGATTGCAATTCAGCCCCGGCACGAACAAAATGTTCTCAACGACGCACTTCAACCGACGTTTCCCGATGCGATTTTTTTTTTATTTCTTCTCCAACTTTGCGGCACCGATATCGCACCACTGGATACTCAGATCGTCTGTGCCCCATCTTCCCGCACGGGAAACACTTCATCTTCGGTTTGCCACTTTTTCCAGCGGTCGCCGTTGATTTATGCTTTCACTTAACAAGCTTTATGCTTTCACTTAACAAGCGAGCTTCGATAAAGTCAAAAGTGCACTGTTCCGCCAACAGGGGCTCCAACACCGTAACGAGTTGCCCGAACGATCTCGGCATCGTCTGGAGAAGACTTTATCGCCGGCAGCCGTTTCAACAGAATAGAACTGTCCGGCGAACGTAGTTTCCAACGTCGTCTATATTTCCCGCGAAGTTTGCTTGCCTTTGATGCACTCGATCTGCGATTCCGCGATATTACGAACAAGCACCGACTTGCACTTCGTGTTCTTCTTCTTCTTTCTGTTCTGTAGCTTGCGTTCTGTTTCCGCCTGGACTTCAGCAGTATCTGTTCGCTGCACTGGCAATTCCGGCTAATCCTCCGTCTCCGAGCGAACGCAAGAGATTCAGCTCCTCCAAGTGGATCTTCATGTGGACGCACCAGTTATTGAAGTTGGTGCCGTCGAGAAGATACTCCTTCCTATCCGTCATCTCTGCGCAGCTGCTGTTCCTCTCCTCCCACCAGCAACGAAAAATGAACGCAAAATTTGCAACTCTCCGCACCCGCGGGGGGAAAACGAGCAGAAATAATATTTTCTTTCGGAAACGTTTTGCGACGTTTGCGACGAAACCATTTCCTTGCCGGTCTTCTTCTTTTTCTTCTTATGGCAACTACGGTTCTTCCGTAAAAGTTGTAAAAAGCACACATTGCACGCCAGGTAGCTAGGGACACGCGATGGCAAACAGTAGCGAGCGAAAAGCACTACCTTTTTTACTTCCGGCTCAAAACTAACCTGTTGGACTGTGATGATCTCCTGATGGTTGGCACTGCTGAACAGCTCGGAGCAAAGAATCCCGAACAAATATCTCAACACTAGGATCGTATTGAGATGTTATTGGTTGCTATGCGATTGTTTACCAGAAGCATACACACCAATGTTGCTTTGTTGCTGTTTGCTCTATGTTTGTTAGCAACATGGAAACTAACTAGATATAACAAGGTTGCTGTGATTTACAGCTCTTGAGTGGACAAGATCAAGAAGATTCTCTAGGAGCTTGAAAAGAAAAACGACTGGTCTTGATCTTCTCGTTTATTGGGTATCAACAGACTACTTGGGTTGCTAGTACTTTTTCAAAAGCATAAGATTGCTTAGACTGGTTGACTACAGTACAGACAAACAGTAAATCCTAGGGTTCGATAGGTGAAGTGGACTGTAATTATTTCTCCATTTTTTTTGGGATTCACAAAAGACAAAAACATTTCGTGTTTTATCTAGGGGCCTGTTCATAAACCACAAAAACGCATTTTTGAAAATCCCCCCTCGTAAACTCTTCTGCATACATTTTTTTTTGAAATTTTGTATAGAACGACTTTGTATTTTATCAAATATGGTCCCGAAAAATCAACACCAGAGTGGGAGAAAGCGGGAGCAGGTTGTACTCGGTAGGATGGAATCACCCATCAACTGCACTGTCTTCATTGGGTTTGCATGGAATACATTATCGAATCACTTTTCACATGGTATTCTTCACATGGAGAGGCCAAAACCGTTGGCGTACAATTGAAAGAAGGGCTTTTTGTCCCGCATGAAGGTGACTCAGATGCTCGTAACGAATCAGTGCTTCGGTCAGGGGGTGTTTCGCTGGTAAAAGCATATGGTGGCGACTATTGAACGGCACGAAAGCCCGTTTGATTCCGTCTTCAGAATCCAGAACAAATTAATGGGTTTAGGTTTCGCAGACGATGCTTATCATCATTTCCTTCCTTGAGCGCTAGCATTTTCGGTTGGCTTCTTGTACAAGCGTACAATCAGCTTCAAAACCTGATCCGTTTCTTGAACAGTAAATAACCCTTTCGTCAGCATCTTCTTCTTCGAGATTATGTAGTAGGTAAATCGTACCACATATCCCATGCTGCGTTGAAGCTTCTCGAAATTCGAAATCGGCAGCCTCTTCGCGGAAGCTGTAACAGTCAAACAGGTACTCAGTTAAATCTTGGTTGAAACAGGTTGGTCGGTCCGGCGATTCCGGGTGGATACTGCTTTCCGGATCAATGGCGCCCCGACGACCGCAATCCAGTATTTGTCCGCGCTCTACTATATTAGTCCCCGGCGGTGGACATTCTTCCGATTCTTCTGTTATTCCCGGGCCAACCGGTAGGGTGACGAAGTCAACCCAGAAATGCTGGTAGAGCAAGGCGTCCGGATCACTGGTGCCCCGACGACCTAGTCCAGTGCTGTTTCGCAATCTACTCCACTAGTCCCCGGCAGTGAATGTAGCCTACTCCGGCGGAGAGTTCCCCGGCGAAAGATTTTTCCCGAAACCGATCCAGTCAGTGGTGCTGGAACGTTGATCATTACGCCACGTCCTCTGCAGTTCGGACAGTACACGCGTTACTAACCGGTCGACAGCGTTCCATTCTTCGTGGCCCATTTCGCGTGCGACATTGTCGGTGGTTATACAAGGCATATCCCTGCGCACTGGGTGCGTGACCAAACCGATGCAGATATTTCCGGAAGCAGTCGTGCCCGGACAGGAACTGCGTCAGATAGAGTTCACTTCTCCATGCTTCCTGTTCACCCACGCAGACACATTCGAGATGCGCCATTTCCGCATTGTCCTAATCTAACGAGTCCGTTCTAGCGATACCCCTCACGTTCCTTGTATTCCTCCTCTGATAGCATTCTACGTCCTCGGTCAGGGTGATGCAAATGGGCATCATCCCAGCAATAACGCAGACTGCCTTCGATGAAATCGTTCGGTAGGCGCTTGCGACCCGCATGGCCATGGGTCTGAATACTCTGCTCAGTTTTTACGGTTTGTTTTGACCACTGCGGCCCATACCGGAACTCCATACCAAAGAGTTGAGGTTGCAACGCTTGCCAGAAGGCGTCTCTCGGTGCTCCTTGGCCCGCCGACGTTTGGCATGATCCTTGCTATCGCGTTGACAGCCTTTGACGCCCTGAAATTTAAACGGTCGTCGATCATCAGGTGCTTCAGCACGCGCTTCGATGAAATTTCGTGTTCGCCGAAGTTAATGTTCACTAGTTGAACGGCTTTCCTGTTGCTCACTAGCACTACCTCCGTCTTATTATGGACCAGCTGCAGTTTTGCCCCTGCCATCCACGCTTCAATGGTGCCCAGCGCCTCTGCCGTCAACATCTCAACCTCCTCTAACGTCTCGCCAGGTATAATTAACACGAGATCGTCAGCGAATCCAACGACTTCAACTCCACTGAGCAGCTGCTCTCCTCTTCTGTGTGGATGCCTCTGCACTATACACAACTTTCGGGATTGTATCTACCGTTGAGACTCCCTTTCGGAATCCGAATTGCCTCCTCGATAGACCACTCTCGCTCTCCATGCACTGTGACATGACATGACAGACAGACAGACAGACAGACAGACAGACAGACAGACAGACAGACAGACAGACAGACAGACAGACAGCACAGACAAACAGACAAACAGACAAACAGACAGACAGACAGACAGACAGACAGACAGACAGACAGACAGACAGACAGACAGACAGATGCTGAATCCAATGACTCACGGATCTCCAACGAATAGCTTGTGATAGTTGCGAAGGATCTAAAGGTGAAGAAATACCCTGGCCAGACGTTCCCCAAAATGTTCAGGATGGTGCTACAGAAGTGTTTCGATGAAGGCTGTTTCCCAGACAGATGGAAGGTCCAGAAGCTGATTTTGCTGCTGAAACTAGGGAAGTCGCCAGGGGACCCTTAATCATATAGATCCATATTTTTGTTGGATACCCTCGGAAAGCTACTGGAACGGATCATCATTAACAGGCGTCTGTCTGTCTGTCTGTCTGTCTGTCTGTCTGTCTGTCTGTCTGTCTGTCTGTCTGTCTGTCTGTCTGTCTGTCTGTCTGTCTGTCTGTCTGTCTGTCTGTCTGTCTGTCTGTCTGTCTGTCTGTCTGTCTGTCTGTCTGTCTGTCTGTCTGTCTGTCTGTCTGTCTGTCTGTCTGTCTGTCTGTCTGTCTGTCTAAATTTAAACGCAAAAAAGATTTCTATGATAGTTTGACACTCGTCCCCCCTCTAGAAGGGGAGGGCCTCATCAAAATGAAACAGAAGTTTCTGCATAAATCAACACCTAATCAAGCAAATGGAACCAAATTTGGCATGTGGGGTTTCCTGTCGGCAGGAAATGTTTCTATGGTTGTTTGAGACCCCTCTCCCTTATGAAGAGGGGGGGGGGGTCTCATACAGACGGAACAGAAATTTATGTATAACTCGAGAACTAATCAAGCAAATGAAATCAAATTTGGCGTGTGGTGGGTTTTGAAGGCAATGATTGTATGGTGGTTTGAGACCCCTCTTTCTCCTGGAGGTTTCTCATAAAATTGAATCATCCAAACATGAAAATTATACAGGTAACTAAAACAAAAAGTGTGTTCCTCGGGTAAGAAGCATGTTCTGATATAAATTTGAACCCCTTTTCGATCACGAAAAAAAAATCAGTCCGAAAAACGACCATAAACGTATACAAGCAGCGTTCGCACCGGATTCAGCTAGTAAACTATAAAATCGTGAAGGTTGATTTACTCCTAGCTATTAGCTTACTTTCTAAAATACGACTTCAGAATCTGTTCTAAAGCCCGTTCTCCATCATATCTGGAATTCAGGATCGCAGACCTCAATGTTCTCTGCAGCTGATTTTCTTTAAAATTCAAGATATAACGACAAATAAATTTTGAAAACCTTTCAGAATCCATCAATCGATCAACATTGCTCACCACTGTGACCGAATCATCGACTGCGAAGATGGAACGGACGAGCTACGCTGCACTTGCAAGGACTACCTGAAGGACAAGTACGACTTCTTGATCTGCGACGGCAAAACGGATTGTTTGGATTTGACGGACGAAGAGGATTGCTGTAAGATTTGAAATTTCTTATTTCTTAAAGTAAATATGTTCCTAAAATTTCTTACCCGCAGTTTCCTGTGAAGCCGGAATGTATCCCTGTCGGTTGAGTAAAGTTTGTATCGATGAGAAAAAACTCTGCGACAATCATCCGGATTGTCCGCTGCACGAAGATGAGCTTGACTGTCGTAAGTTTTATCCGATCAAAACCAGCCTTCTATGATTTATTTTGTCTTCTTCTATTCAGTTGCCCTTACCGACGGCCACAAGGTCTACTTCGATGCAAACAACCTGTCAGAATTCAAATACGAAGGATTGGTCACGCAGAGCACCAACGGAACCTGGAATCTCATATGTGGAGCGGAAGTCACCAATAAATCGGTGGAATCGATTGGAAAAATCTGCTCGTTCCTAGGATTTGCGTGAGTTTTGAATCGAAACACAAAAGGAAGTTTTTCAAACCAAACTGTTTCAGTGGTCATCGGAGCTACTACCAAACCGTTCTGGAGCCGTTGGTCAACGAAACGATAGATTTGGAGCATCAGCCGTTACTAATCAAATCCTACAGGAACATAACCTCAGAGCCAAAATGCAAGGCGCTTCACATCACCTGTATGCCGTACATAAATGCCACTGAGCACGAAATCAGCCATTACGAAAATCAACACAAGGAGCAACCGATTCAGGTCAACATCCAACCCGTTTCACCGATTGATGACATTTTCTCCAAGACGCATCTGACTTTCCTCGAGAATGCTCACATCGAGTTCATCGAGAATTTTGGCGACGACTACGATTGGCCGTGGAATGCCGACATCTTCCTGGAGGGAGTGTTCCTCTGCAGTGCCATCATCGTCGATGTGAACTGGATCGTGGTCGATAGTTCGTGCATGAGAATGATCAACCTGAAGAATGACTTCATTTCGGTGGTGGCAGGAGGAGCCAAGTCCTATCTGAAGATTTCCGGACCCTATGAGCAGGTGGTGCGCGTGAATTGCTACCACTTCCTACCAGAGGCTCGGGTTGTGATGCTGCATCTGGAAAGGAATTTGACATTCACCCGCCATGTCCTGCCGACGTTCATCCCGGAGAAGTACTGCCGAGGTGGGAGATTTTTGGGTTGATTACATAACTGAAACGATCGTTACAGGAACCATAACATCGAGGACAACCAGTGCATCGCGGTTGGACAGGACAAATACGGCCGAACCCGAACTCTTAAGGTTCACTTGAATATGACGGATTGTGGCGACGCGACGAAGTTCATCTGTTACCAGTTGGATACCGATAAGGGAATCTACCATGCCGATCACTGCTACACTGAAAGTGAGATCCACCAAGTTATTTGTCGTTATCTTATCTAATGAATATCTCGTATTTCAGATGCAACCCGCTCGGGAGTCGTAGTTTGCAAGACCAAACTATCCGGTTGGTACCCCGTCGGGTTCTATCAGAACAAACACGGTCTCTGCGGGTTCAACGATGTCGTTAAGATGATTTCGCTCAAGGAATTCTACAGCGGCATCCAACATGTGCTGAGCCATGCACAATGTGACTACGAGTTTCCAGCACCACTTTGCACTGGACTTCGGTGTCGGTACGGCAAGTGCATCGGCCATTCGTTGGTTTGCGACAACAAGCTGGATTGCGACGATGATTCCGACGAACGTCCTGAGGCATGCAATGCGCGGAACGAAACGTCAACTGCTTGTTTGCCGACGCAGTTCCACTGTGGCAATCACCAGTGCATCGACAAACACAAGTTCTGCGATGGACGGAACGATTGTGGCGATCTATCGGATGAGCCACACGAGTGCTCATGCTACACCTATCTTAAGTACGTTGAATAGCTGGCGAGTTTCTGGTGATAACTTAGAAGTTACTGTCGTTTTCAGGGCCACCGATCCAGCGAAGATCTGCGATGGCGTTCGAAACTGTTGGGATAAATCCGACGAAAATCCTCGGCTGTGCAAGTGTCAGAAATCAAGTTTCCATTGTGGCGAGAACGGAACCTGTATTCCGCATGATCACGTTTGCGATGGTGAGGTCGATTGTCCGGGAGAGGAAGACGAACGCTTCTGCTACGCGCTGCAAACGAATCCGGCCGAAACGTAAGTACACTGGTTCACTGTTTTACGGTTCAATAAAGTAATCGGAAAACTCTAAACCGCAGCAACTACGGCGAAGTCATGCAGCAGAGCTACGGCATCTGGCATACGAAGTGTTTTCCCAAAGGCAACAAGTACGACGATCTAACGATCAAGGAAATATGTCACCTTGTCGGGTACCATCAAGTGCAGAAGGTTTACGGCAGAAAAATGCTTCTGGATTCACGGCTCAGGACGGACAAGCGGACGCACGATCCCGTCGATAGGCTACGGGGCTCCGCCACGAAAGCCGTGGTCCTCAACAAGTTTTCCAAAGTGGCAATCAACAAGAAGCAAGCGTTTTATATGAAACCCAGTAGGCCGATGTTCAAACTAGTCAACTGGGACGCGGAAGATGAGGAGAAATGCGATCGACTGGAGATCAACTGTGGAGACTGATTTTTAGAAATAGAATAATCTAGGCGAAACACATGCGGGTTTTTATGACTGGAGCTTGCCGATGACGTCCATGACTCACCTCACTCAATTCGTCAATTGTCACCTCTTAAGTGAGAGCGACACGATTTGAATCACTCAACGCGCAAAAAGGGCATGAAGTTGACAATCACAGTTACTTAATTGACCGTGCATCGTCAACACCATTAAAGTGCAATCAATGTTTTTATGCCATTCTTGCTTTTTATAAAACATTGTCGACTCTGGTGGACTGACGTAGTTATCAGTTGGTCGTTCAAAGTGTCATCAATGATGAACAAGAGTTTAACATTTCTTCTATCACTTGCTGCATTAATCCTGGTTATTTCACCTTCAATTTATTTAAGATCTAAAATAAAACTCCAGTAATCTTTCGCAGGTTGGATCTGCCACACCCAACCCAGCATGTAAGAAGCTTCCTGACATGAACAAGTTCAACGGAAATGAAGTACTGATTGTGGGAAAATTCGATTTCTTGAGATATTTCTAACACGAGTTCCGTTCCAGTCATGCTGCGAGTTGCCTGCCACACTTGAACGAAAGGTCATGGAAGAATGTTGGAAGGAAGCATCTCTGACGAAAGACTCCGATGCAGTCAAAGATTGTGTATTAACCTAAATCGTCTATTTGCTTAAAATGTCAAAATACCATTCCGTTTCCCCCCCCTGCCCGTAGAAATCCATGCAATGTCTGTTCAAGCGATACAACTTCCTCAATGCCGATGGCACTATTAACAAGGCAACCGCTGACAAGTATCTGAAGGAAAAGCTCCAAGGCAACGACGAATGGCTGAAGGTGATGAAACCGGCGGTGGACCAGTGCTTTGTGGCCATCGAGGAGGATTACGATAAAATGATACAGTTCTTCAACGCAAACCAGGTGAAATTTGCCAAACCGGAGGAGTGCGGCATGAAGCCGACGCTGCTGAGCTCCTGTGTCAGTGCCAAGGCTTTTGCGGTGAGTGAGACAATGCACAAAGAGATGGAACTGTTGTCACTTTAATAATTGCTTGTTTTTTTAGAAATGCCCGGAAAAATCATGGACCTCAAGTAATGTGTTGATATGACTTTATTACTTTTGATCAATAACTAAAGCTTTTGATTGTATTATCTAGGTCCAACTTGCGAGGAATGGAAAAAGTATATGACAACCTGTACTGACAGTGTTGAGAACACGCTTGAGTTCTTCAAGCAATTGGACAAAATTGGATACAAATAATGATTTGTTAGTGATGAATAATAAATGTTTTTTATTTTGTTGATGAACTTTTGTTGACGGCTATGCAGGGAATTAGTCTGCAGATCGATTCCGATAAAAAATCAGTGGGGTTGTGTACAAGACACGACCGGTTGACGTAGACTACGTTAAACCAAGTGATGCATTATAATGTCAGGGAAATTCTGTGTGGCTATTATTAGCGTTGAAAATGTTTCAATTATTCGTGCCAGCCACTTGCCCTTACTGATAGAAGCAGTTTAAGTCACAATATGACGGGTGCGGCTCTTATGGGACATGAGACCAGCGTTTTGAAGCCAGTATGTAAGAAAAATTCTGTTGTACGCTGTTGAGATATTATTTGGTGGCCCTGAAAAGGGCCGTTTGGTTTTATGAAGTCAGTATGTGGGAAAATTCTCTTGTACACTCTTTATAACTCTTTGGTGGTCCTGAAAAGGGCCTTTTGGTTTAAATGATGACACGATCACGGTTGCACGTTTTACGATGGACTATCTTTAAGGCCTAGAAGATAATTGAGGATCTATTAGGGAATGTAAGATTATTAAATCAATGATAGTTTTAGTCATTCTTATAATCATAAGCGCTTGACATTACTTAATGTTTATTCGTATGTCACACTGTGCCTGAATGGCCTGCATCTCGGAATTCTCACCATCGCCGGAACCATCTACAATGTTTTGCATCGTTTGGGGATTTCAGTAACGACAGGCAGCGGAGGAAATTCTATAATACTTACATACAAACATATATTTTGACTGATGCCTTGTCTCCTTTTCAACATTCACCATTTAAATACCATACCATTCGGATCATTTGTATACAATCTGAGTTGTAGTATGCCTTTGCATAATTCAACTTCAAAGAATCAAAAATTTGCAATCTATGCAATTTTAGCAATTCTGGATTTCAAGGGTAATAATAAATATTGAAATACTCTAGAATTCAATTTCCGATAAAATTCGTTATCAGAAAATATCCGACAGGTTTAGTGATTGTTATGAAAACACAATAATCAATTGCAACATTTTCAGATATGTAAGCGTCTCAAAAATGTTCAAAGTTCAGGAAGTTTTATCAAACAGAAAATAACAAAAATTATCTTGCAGTTGTTATAAGGTTATAAACAAGTATATAGAGTACATGTCCTTTTACTCAGTCGATTATGTAGCACACGATTACAATTTTAACTATAACTCATACAATAATTTAGTTAGAAACGATATTCAACTAGTTATACCATTGCTAAGACATGCTTAACAAGGCGTTTGATGTACTGGACCATGAAAAGTCACCAACTGACATTATTGAGTCGAAAACTTTCGATGGATATGGATATCATTAAGGATTCTTATTCGGACGAATTTCAGTAAAGTTTATTTATTTCATCGCTCCGGGCATTCGGCTATATTCGGTATACTATACGGAATATAAAGCTACTTAATAACATCTAAATGACTTTCTCATGGGATAAATCGGCCATTCCATTTCAAAACGTTAAAATTCCCACTATATTCATTTAGTT